>CAUYPK010011340.1:0-16213 GCA_963574355.1 Loris lydekkerianus | reverse complement strand
GGACATACAGATGATGAGGAGGAGGAATCCAGTTTTGAAGGATTTTAACCTTTGTGATTTAGCTTGATTACCTGTTAAGCTATGGTTTTCTGCACTTTATTTAAAGTTTTAAAGTTGTTGTTGCTAGTTTACAGTTTTTCTTTTTTTTTTAATTTATTTTTTTATTATAGATAAAAATATGCACCATAGATGTGGCCCAACCCATTATACAGTTTTTCTTTAGCAATAAATATTGAAAAGCATTTAACCTACTGATTCCTCAATTATTGTAATTGTTTTGGGTATATATTTTTATTTTTGAAATTTACCAGTGGCTGCTGCATTTTTCCACCTTAGCTTATACTCGAGTCACTAAGTTTTCCCAGTTTTGGGGGTAAAATTAAGGGGGTCAGTTTAGACTCGGGTCGATACGGTAGTTCTAGCAATTTTCTCTGGCCTATGTATAGTGTGAACAAGGTCAAATTTACCTGTGACTTTACCTCACATAGAACCACTGGAATGATCACTCCCTTAAGAGCTTATGCCTACCTTATATTCAGAGAAGCTTAAGAAGAAACACTGCAGAGGTGAAGACAACATAATTTTAAAATTTTGTTTTGAAAAGGCTACCACCAGAGAGCTTTAAAACATTCAACCCAACTTACTTGTTAGTAATATTACTTGTCAAATTGATATTCTTTGAAATTCTCACTTTTTTATGCAAAATCATTTCCATTTTTGACTGAGGAGGCTGAGGCAAGAGAGTTACTTAAGCCCAAGAATTTGAGGATGCTGTGATCTGTGACGCCACAGCACTCTACTGAAGATGACATAGTGAGACTCTGTCTCAAAAAAAATCATTTCCTCTGATTCCTCTCCCAGTTTTCTCCAGCCCTCACTCATTCTCCTTTACTACCTTCTTTTCCTTAGGGAAATGTGGATTTTTCCAAGTTTTTCTCACTGCCCTTCTTTTTCTGCCCTTCTTTACATCTTCCTCATCATAGACAAAGCCATTCAGATGTATAACTTTGCCTATTATAACATTATTCTAAGGTTGCATCTTTAACCTCAGCGTTCTATCTCCACCTAAAAATGCTTATCAGCCAATTGCCTACTGAAAATGTCTATGTGAATATTCCATTAAACTCAACATATATAGAAAAAAAAAGGATGTGGTCCCTGTTGACCTACTGCTCTTCTCTATTCACCTGACAATATTTCACTCCTTCCTATGTCCACTTTAAGTGTTAGTGCATGACCTGTGGACAAACTGAAATCCTCTCTGCCCTCTAACTTTTTACATTCAATAATCACTAAATCATATTAATTGTACCTCTTTTCTGCCTCTGCTTTATATTTCCACTACCACTGGAAATGCAAAATAAATGTTTGCTTATATTATTTTATGTTTCTATTTCCTAGTTTACATTTATTTTATGTTTAAATTTCCTCAACATGAGCTCTGATGGCTTTCTGGAAGGGAGAACCCAGCAACTATTATTTTTATTTCTTAAATTAAAAAAAAAAAAATAAGCAAAAACCAGTGAAAATGTATGCCAACAAAAAGAGCAACATTTTCAAATGAATAAATAGAGGCTCCTAACTTTATTTCACCATGAATGGGTGAAAACTTCTTAACAGACTAATGCTAGTCTCAGGATACATATATGTATAGTTACAAGGAAATTATGGTTTTGACATCTGCAAAACTTTGTCTCTCAGTCTCTTTTCATGGTTCTTTTCCATCTATCCCCTGTATGAGGGGTCAGCAAAAGACAGGCCACAGGCCAAATCCAGACTGTCATATGGTTTGGTGAACAAAGTTTTACTGGAGCACAATAATGCCTGTTAATTTGCATCTGATTTATGGCTGCTTTCACATTACAATGGCAGGCTTGAGTAGATATGACAGGGACCACATGGCCTGAAATGTTTACAGTCTGATCCCTTACAGAAAAAGCTTGCCAGTCTCCCTAACCAGAATGCCAGTCTCCTTAACCTCAAACCCAATCTCGTGGCTCCTCTGCCTAAAATTCTCAATGAATCCCTGCAGTAAACAATGCTGGCTTCCTCCCCAGTAGCCATTCCTTCTTCTTTCTTGCTGTAGAAACAAAATTCTGTTTGAATATTTATCATCTGGATACCCCTCCCCAGCTCTAAAAAAGAAGTGATTATTTGAAGTTAATCAGAGTAATGATCTCTGCTTTCCCATGGCTAGTTTAGAAATGAGCATGTGTATAACCCAGTCAATAAAATGTTACATTAAGTCCACTGCAAGCTTCTGAATTTTCTCCCTCTTTACAAGAAACATATGAAGAAAATCAGCTCTTCCAGCCTTTTGATATGGTCTTGTAAGAACATGATATTTGGACCTGTTTCCATTGAGCCAACCATGAAAAGACATGAGCAAAACACTGCCAGTGGCACAGTGGAAAGAGAAACAACAAGCGGGATCCAATGCTATCAATGAACCCCCCAAACAACTCTGGTTCCTATTGTTTCAGCCACTGTTCTTCATGTGATCTATCCTTTGCAGCCAAAAGCATTCTACCTGAGAAATTTCTTGTGGCTTATGGGACAAGAGCTACCCATTTATGAAGTATTAAGAAATCTTCCGTAAGCTTGCCATACCTAGATACTCACCTCGTTCCCAATCACTCCCACATCACACTTTTTGAGCTAGTAAACACAAACTGCTCACAAACCCTACAAAGTTTACTAACATCTCTTAGCTTAGCTTTTCCACTTGCTGTTTTTCCGCCAAACAGGAAATCTTGTTAGATGTTCCTTCTTCCTTTTTACCTGACAAATTTCCACTCACTGTTCACGCTTACCTGAAATCCTACCCACTTTTGTAAAGCTTTAATTCCTCACCATGAACTTAGATTGCCTGGCATATACTGAACACACTAAATACACAATAAATGATAACTATAAGCTCCCATAGGGCATCTGGCACACAGCGACATTGAATAAAATAGTAAATAACAGAAATGACAATTATAATAACAAGCTCCTAACTGTATCCTTTTAAATGTGTGTATTCTGTAATGTTAAAAAAAAAAAAAAATGCTTACTATCTAAAAAACACTTGATAGTTGTTAAGCGGACAAATGAATAAATAAAAATATCCTCTTTGAAAATTCTGTTGAAAAAACATGGAAATTACATAGGGACAACTCTATTCTATTATGAACATCTTAAAGACCAAAATAATCTCTTGCCACCTGCAAAACAAAGGTGTCCTCAAACAGTTCAGACTCTACAATGCATTAAGGTGTCACATCTAGTTAACACAGCAATTGTTATGCAAAATATTTTTTGTTCTTTGGTTACAATTTGTTTACCTAGAGTTGGGCTACTGGAATATTTATTGTGTTAATCTTTTGGCTAATGGTGACAGATTATCTTGTTCTAACAAAGTTACTGTCATTGTGACAATAATGCAGCAGATAGAGCACATCTTGTAATAACAAAGTAAACATGTCTCGTTCAGTTTCAACTTGTGGGGAATAAAGTTGACAACAGCAAGGCCTCATTGGCCTGAAAATATGTAAGGTAACCTGTGCTTGTCAACAAGGAATTTCATTTCTGACTTCTATAATCAAGAGGCACCTTTTAAAAATAATCTCCCATTGGCACTGGTGCACACTGGCTAAGTTTTGCAGTTCTTATGGTTGTTTATAGTACCAGAAAGGTGTTTCTGAATTCTCAGTTTTAAAGATAGTTACCCCTTTCATGACACAAAACTCTATGTAATATAGCTGACCTTTGAACAACACGGGTTTCAACTGTAGGGACCCACTTTTATCTACAGATTTTCTCCTGCTTCTGCCACCTACAGAAAGCAAAAACAACCTCTCCCTCTTCCTTCTCAGCCTACTAAAGGTGAAAATGATGAGGATGAAGACCCTCATGATGATCTATTTCCACTTAATAAATAGTAAATATAATTTTCTTCCTTACGGCTTTCTTAATAACAGTTTCTTTAACTTACTGTATTGTAAAAATACAGTGGCTGCTTTCACATTACAAAGGCAGGCTTGAGTAGATATGACAGAACCATAGACATATAATACACATAACATACATAGTATGTGTTAATCGACTGCTTATATTATTGGTAAGGCTTTTTCTGGTAAATTAGTAGTCAAGTTATATGCAGATTTTTTACTGCAGTGGGGATTGGCATCCCTAATCCCTAGGTTGGTCAAGGGTTAACTCTAATTCATTTGCCAAATGAGAACCATTTATTATAAAAATTAAATAGAAGATCCATTTTTATAAAAAATCCAATTTGTTATAATGTGACCATAGAGGAAACATACAAAATGTTATCTTAAATTTTTTTCTTACTTATGCAAAAATATCATAGAGGATTTAAGAATCATAATTATTAATTTTTTTCAGACAACTGTTTGAGATTATAAACTACTTACAAATAACTTCCTAAATAATTCTGAATTCTAAACTCTTTAATTTAAAGAAAAAATTCTAGTACAAAATAAGCAATTTACATGTTGTTTTTTTTAATTGCTCTTTTGTGATCAAAAATTCCTTGATCTTACTTTGTAATCTAGGGTAAAATCACCAAGACTTATTCATTATCAGAATTCTTACCTGATTTGCTACTTTGAAAAGAATTTTTGCCAGTCTTATTGCCATTTAGTATCTTTTCTTTTTCATATTCTGAAATTTGTTTGCAAATTCTATGTGTACAAAATGTTAATAAATAAAATAACTATTTGAATACTGACATGAAAAGCATTCACCAAAAACATTAAATTCTTATAGTATTTCAAACACTATCAGAGCTAATATCAGAATTTTAATTATCCCATACACTTCAAATGTGTAAACTCTACAAATTTATTAAGCTTCTAATTAAAGAAGAAAAAAAGTAAGTTGAAATAGTGATGAATTGAGGGCAGTACAGCTCAGTAAATTAACTAGAGTTGGCTTGACATGCTGCAAAGTGTCCTAGATTTGTAAGCAACAGCTATTTGTTCTTGGACAATTTGCTTTTCTTAGGCTCACTGTTTTCTAAGGATTTTACTGCCTTATTTCGCTAGGTTGTTTTGAACATTTAACAAGATTACATTTTAAAGTGTCCAGAGAAATAGTGAAGCAATGGAATAATTTTTTTTAACTTAATTGCTAAAACTGTTTAGGAATTTCAAATAAAACTCTATGTGTATGTATTCATAAATTCTAACAGACAAATGCTTCAGTTTCTAGAAAATGTTAAGTCCTAATTTGGGGTATTAGCTGTGCTATGGGACTTATAATTCAGTGTATCTCAGCTATTCATAATTTGTAACAAAATTTATTTAGGAATGTATTATTTCATTAAATCAGATAATATAATTTTTGTTGTTGAGACAAAGGACTTGTTCTGTTACCCAGGGTGGAATGTAGTGATATGATTACAGAACACTGTAGCCTCTAACTCCTAGGTGCAAGCAATCCTCCCTCCTCAACCTTGGCAGTCGCTGAGTGTACAGGCATGAGGCATGGCACCCAATGAATTAGATAGCATCACTATTCCCTACTACTGAGCTAATTAATCACATTAGGGCAAAAACAAATTGTCATGCCCAGCTTGGACTACTACTATTCCTTCTCTACCTAACCAAACTCTGAACCACCAGATCTTTGTTAAAATGATGCTTAATCTCCATGTTCATCCCCAAGTGACATGGAAGACAAAACCTTACTTTTCTTTTTCAAGTTCCATAAAGGACATGCAAATTGGCATTTTCTCATTTCCAAGATACATTACTATCAACACATTTGCACACATCTCACAACTTACTCAGCTGCGTTCTCATTTCATAGGTCACCATACATAGTAGATATTTTTGTAGTGAAAAATCATAATTTCAGTATTGAATGTTATCTATTTTACTTTGACTCACACAGTTTCCTTGAGTCTAGTAGCAAGTAGTCAAATGACTTTCCACAAAATATGAGATGCATCACAAACAGGAGTGCCATCCTTGGGCAGAGACCATGCTAATCTTCTCTGCATTGTCCCAATTTGGGTATAATCCATGCAAGCACAAAGCCCTACCTTTATACGTGGTTACTGAGGAATCATAGATGAGGCTCAGTTCTGTTCACTATAACTAACCTACTTTTGATTCAGAGAGCTCTGTTAAATGCCTTCCTTGTGAGGTACAATTTGAAAATATTTTTAAAACATGAAGTAGAGATGAAGTAGCTTGGGATATTTTTGTGAATATGGAAACCAAATCACTTGAGCAGCCAACCACAAGTTGGTGCTCACTGCTCTGGGAAGGGGGTTGTGGGACCTTCTGCTATCTAAGAAAAGGTGCTACACAGGATAGAAAGGGGCTTTGAGGTATAGATCCAGCAGCAAAGAAGGAAACTCTGATCTCTTCCTGCAACATTATTTGAACCTCTCTGACAGTTTAGAATAACCCCACATACTGTTTTCTAGGGAAAACCCAAACAAGGACATCAAAGGACAACTTACCATGAAGCGTCTAAGGAGGGCTAAGATGTGGGCTCCAAATAAGGTTTTGAGTGTGGGGAGAAGGGTCAATTTCCTCACTATGTGTATGGCTAAACCTAGGAGGCCCAAACTGCCACAGCAGGGTGCTGAAGCTTTGGGATTAGTGGCTGAGCATATAAGAATATGTATGTAAACTAGAAAAAGTTGTAACTTTAAGTCTAAGTATGGATCACCATGAAGACTCAGGGATCTGAATTAGTCAGGGCGCCCTAGTAGCAAATATCAATCATATCAGACTGTAGAACCAGGTTCAATGGCAACAATGCAGCAACAGAATCAACAGAAACAATGGAATGATTAGAATATCTTTATGCTCCCTCTTTCTGATTTGTACAAGCAGATTATCTCCCGTGGACTTAGGACACCTTGTACCCATTTGGTCCTTGAAAACTTCAAGGAGGAGGATAGCTCTCAGAGGAGAGTACAAAGCTTTTCAGCTAACCTGTACATTTCAAGACCCAACTAACTAATTTGAAAAATCAAAATATGATACTATTTTTATCCTATGCAGAGGGCTTATACTTGGAATGAGATGGGGAATGGTGGGCCCCTGAACCCCTTGTTACTTATAACCAGTTTAGCCTTTTGCTTAATTTCTGGCTGAGGAAGTATATTAACTCATTGCCATTCCAAAGCTACCTGAACCTAGCTATGAAATCTCACCTGATGTATAAGACACAATAATTATAATTACTTTAAACTTCAACATGTTATTAACTTGTTTCTTAATGTAAACACTTACGCTTGCAAACCACTACGAATAGCATAATCTCTAGCAGTCCGTCCAACCATATCTTGAGGAGAGACATCGATGCCTTGCTGAAGAAGAAAACTAGCTATATCTGGCAAATTTTCATGTAAGGCAATCATCAGGGCCGTTCTAAAATAACAGACAAATGACTTTACCCTGAGGAACTTTAATAAAGTTACTTCAACACTGCATTTCATATACTTTACCAATGTCATGTCTTGCCAGTTAGTGCAGATTTAACCACTTATATGTATTAATAGACACAGGGTATTCAAGTGCTCGTCTAAAACACTACCAAGGCTAAAAGGAAGAGATGCTTCTTGTCCCACTAGGTCAGCGGTTCTCAACCTGTGGGTCGCAACTCCTTTTTAACAATGAAAATACATCCTGCATATCAGATATTTACATTACAATTCATAACAGTAGCTAAGTTACAGTTATGAAGTAGCAATGAAAATAATTTTATGGTTGGGGGTCACCACAACATGAGAGACTGTATTAAAGGGGTGCGGCATTAGGAGGCATTAGCAAGGTTGAGAACTACTGCACTAGGTTATTACACAGTAGAAGGTGCTAACTTAAAGTCCTCTGACAGGCAAGAAACTATGCTGATGTCAATTATCTATGATGGTAGGCAAAGCTTTCAGTGAAGATTTATCCATTACTTCCCTAATCAGATATAATAGCTTGTAGTTCATTCAGCTAGGGCTCAGGTAAGAAGGAACTATCTGAAAGCTTAAAACCATAGTAGTAATAATAATAATGCCCTTAATAATTTCAGTAGATGGTGCTTACGATCATGTTCTAGGCACCAAATTAAATGCTTTTAATCTTACTTACACACAACCACTCTTGAAGAAAATATTGTTATCCACCTTTTCATATCAGAAAACATATCTGGTGATAAAGAATGTCCTCAAGGTCACACACCTAGCAAGTGAAAAGGCTAGGAATTAAACCTAGTCTTGTGTGACTCTAAAGCCTCTTTTCTCTTTATCAACCACTCATGGCTTATCTTCTTTAAAGGAAAAGTTTTTCCAATTTAGGATATCTTTCTTCCCTCCATCCATACTAATTTTTAAAAAAATCAAAATACACTAGAAGTGAAAAAGGAAAAAAAACTTATGAACTCAGAGTATTTGGTAATAGCAATTAAGAGTTACTTAGGGATTACAACTTAAAACAAAGACTCATCTAAAGGACAAAATGATTTTAAAGTCCTATTTATGGTTAACATAGTGTTTTTAAAGGGAAAGAATATAAGCAGCAGAGGTCAGAAAAATACAGAAAATGGTTAAGAAGTTCAATATTGAGGTGTAAAGTGAACTGAAAGTTAAAGTCCACATATAAAATAAAAGGAATACAAATATTCCTTCAGCTAATATAAGTTCATAGGACCAAAAACATTAGATTACAAATAAGGAGCACTAATTAATGTAATAAGAGAGGATAAATTCTACTATATACTGTTCTTTATGTTGCTCGGTCCAAATAGTTGCTTTTCTACATGATGGTTTATAAGTTAATTTTAGTAATTTAATATTTCTGACTTGTGTGATTATCACTCTAGAACACTCAGGTTTAAAAAATATTACTGTACCTTTTCCAATTATCAATTGCACTTATATTTGCATTTCTCTTTATTAAAAACTCCACCATGAGCTGTCTATTGTAATTCACAGCAAGTAAAAGTGGTGTGAATCCACCCTGTAAAACAGCAAAAAAAAAAAAATTGATAATTCACAAAATCACATATTTCTCAAATAAACTCAAGACCTCATATAAGATCTCTGAACTTATACATATAACATAGAATGTAAATAAAAAGCAGTCCCTTCCTGTTCACCCATGTGCTTTTTCATGTGTTCTCCTTCCCTTGCAAACTCCCTTCTGCCTCACCACAATAACTTGCCAGGTCCAAACTCACTTCAAACATTCACCAGTTCCAAGAATCTCTGCTTCTCTCACACCATTTAGCACAGCATATTGCAATTAGTTTATTCTTTCCCATTTAAACCAAGAGCTTCTTCAGATCAGGGACTGTATCTTTTCTCTATATCCCTAAAACCTAGGACACAGGAGTTAATCCTTTAAGTATTTTTATTAAATTAATGATCTAAATTATTATCTCTAGAGCAGTGTTTCTTAAACTATATTCCAAAGAATATTTACCACAAGGATTGTGCTCCAAAAGAATATTCCATGATCACCTATGTTTAAGAAATATTACAAAACTGCATTCTATATTCAATATTCAAGAAATCTCTTGGACTTGCCTAATCTTATTAGACAATACTTTTTTGTGGCAAACATTATCACTTAATGTTTCACAGATAAGAGTTTCACAGATATAGTTTCAAGTGCTTGTCAACAACAGCTGAGGTTTCCTCCAGGTGACACAAACTCACATGAGTCCCTTTTATAAATGATGTCAGGAACCCATATGCCAATGTCAGGCAATTCTGCTCCAAATGGCTAAGAAAAGGAGCTCTGACTTAAAAGAGATGGACTGCAAATGAACTTCGATTGCTTATTATGAGATAATCCTTAGGATTTTTCCTATTAAAAGGGGATAAATTTTTAATATTAGAAAGCATGGTATGCAATTTTATTCTCAATGATAATTATAATCCCACAACCCTAATGCATATAACTTAATTGTTTTAAATGCTACCTAAAATTATCTTTTATTTTAGGCAAAATAAAAATCAGAAGTACAGTAGAGCATCAATGAAAGTTCTAACACTGATCTGTGTGGGGTATTTCTAGCATGATGAAATCTACTAAATCACTTGCATTTTTGAGGGACACTGCTGAGATAATACAATGTTATCTGAAACGTGCACAACTTACCCAATTATAACCATGATTACCCTAAACAGGTGCATAGGCATTCTGATAGGAAGGTGTCTGCTTATGGTACATATAAAGTTTAAAAAAAACCTTCTAAATTCTACAATTTAATCCTGTTACAAAGAGATTTATACATAATATAGTATATAATAATATAGTATATATTATAAAAACTTATAAACTATCTTGAAAAACCTTGAAATTTGCTATAAAACAAGAGCTGTAGACTCAAGTACTTACAGGGGCAAAGTAGATGCCCACATATGTGAAGTACATAGGTGAGCACCCATAGAAAACTGGAGAACAGGTGCTTCATAACGAAGGGCAGCATCTGCACTCACACCAAACTGTAAGATGGACTCAAGAGACACCAGACTGGATTCTTTAAGAGAAGTCTGAAATCCAGATTCTGCCTGTCTCCTAAATTTTACACACTTGTTACATTTATGGAGGCAAACTAAATATCCTGTGGCCCACATTTAGAATATGGCTCTTGTGTTTTTACATTTTCTATCAATGTGTTTCTACATGGCTGTATATAGTGCATGTAAAAATCTTTCCTTTCACTAGTGTCATATGTTTTTCTAAAAAATCAGGCACTAGTAATACAAAGTGCTATTATGACTCATAATACCCACTTCAATAAATTTTACATTTATTCATTTACAGTCAGCTTATATTTAATTCTCCTGAGTTGTTGACCAAATATATAATTAGTTCATAGGACTGCTGAAACTAAATCATTAAAAGAGTTCTTATCTCTGTTCCTAATCACATCATCATTTTCAGTGTTTAAAAATGCCATCCTGATTATGCTAAAGTTCTATGAACATAAAAGAGATACTGAGACTCCTGGCCACACGTAATCCTCCCACCTCAAGCCTCTGAGTAGCTAGGACTACTCGTGTAGCATGCACCACCATGCTCACCTCTGAGGAAATATTTTTAAATATACATTCCACTATTTATTAGATTTACTAAATCAAAATCTTCAGGGGAGGGCCTAGACTGGTAGACTTTTCTGAATTTCCCAGATGACTATGATCCAAAGCTCTAGATGAAAACTTATTCAGGAGACATCTCTTCAGTCTCATCTGTCATCCACATGGCCAATCAATCCCCTTTATCAACTGGGGATTTGACAAAAAGAAGAAAGAGCAAGAGAGTCATTTATTGAAAACTACATTTGATTTTCCTGGTTAGGGATCAAACGGGGACTAATAAACTCAAAACACCACTTGGTTTTGCTATTATAAATTTTTCTCATTAAGACATTCCAGATTGGAGAGAAGTATTGACACTCTTATCTAGAACAGGATAATATGTCAACTAATTCTTTGTTCTTCCCTCTTCTGAAGTATTTCCCATTTCATCACCACCTGTTCACAATGTTTTCCTCAGAGTCCTCCTAAAACTGATCTCTAGGCAAACTTATAGCTCATTAACTCTCTTTTCTAAACTGAGATGTATTATCACCAAAACTGAAGAGTACCTTGCCTCAACATATAAGCTGGAAAAAAAACAAACAACCAAGTGACATAGACAAAAAACAAAACAAAACAAAAAAAACCCTCTTCTTGGTATTTTCCCTCAATTACATAATTTCTAAATTGGCTGCAGGTTTCTGATGCTCCTTTTCCCCTTTCCATTCATCTCTCTTAAGCCTTGCCACTGAGAAATCTCTTGCATATAAATTAATTTTAAGAACAGTGTCAACAATAGCAAGATTTCCATTTATTGTAAAATGCTTTAGATTTGTTAGACTTATAAGATAAAGTCTATTTTGTGGGCAAATTTTGCTTTCCTGTGTTGTTTTATACTAATTAGGGGGGGGAAAAAAACACTTAGGTGGGGAAAAAAATACTTACAAAAAAATTTACCTTTAACAAATTCAGTGCTTTCATAGATATTTACCACAAATGAATAAAAGAAAGCTGTACCCTCTAATGCCTCTTTAAAAAATTGATATTTTAAGAAAAATCTTAGACAATTAAGTCATTCCAAAGTATTTTCATTCATGGAATGCTTGAACTTCCAAATATGAACCACTGACCCTTATGTATATGTCAATATTAAAACAAATGCATTTCAAATATTTTGAAAATAAAGTTAGTTGATCTGTACCTTGTTTTTTATTTCAATACCAGCATGGCATGAAAGCAGTTTTTGTGCTAGCAACATATTCTCTTTATCGACAGCATAGTGGAGGGCAGTATTGCCATAGATATCCTGAAGGTTGGGATCAGCACCATATTCCAGTAGAGAAATAGCACATTCCCATTCCTGGCAATGTACAGCCTGTTGGCATTAGATCAGGAAATAGATTATAAATTCTGGGAATTCAAATAAACATTCCACAGGTTTCACCAACCAATTATATTTAAATGAGATAAATTCATTTTGGTTCTATGCTGAATCAAATCCACCTCATGCTGAAATAGTTAGTTACTATATACCTTCATCAGAGGTGTCCTCTTTTCTCTGTCACAGATGTTAAGTTGGCACTGTCTTTCCAGCAGGAGAGTCACCACTGCTAAATGGCCTTTAGTACAGGCCAGATGGAGAGCAGTCCTATGAAAGCCAAAATTTTTAGAAAACTATAGTGCACTACCTCAAAACAAACAATGATTCATGCAGTTGTACACGTTAAATAGCATGTTATTATTCAAAATAACTTTCTTGTGAAGAATATACATCACTTATTAGCTCTTACGGCTCACTACATTGAGAGAAGCCTATTTGAATGGAAAGAGCTGGACCTCTGGACGCAGTTCAATTTCAGTTTAAATCCCTACTCTAAGCTCTGTCCACTTATTAGCGATGGCATACCCTTTCTGTGCCTCAACTTCCTCATTTATAAAAGTGTGATGAAATAGTAGAAATCTCACAGGACACCACTGGGATACTTAAGTGAAAATCTATACAAAGTATTTAAAGCAGTTCCAAAAGCAAATAAAAGTCCAATAATTGTCAGAGTTTTTGAGAATTACTATTACTACTACTTAACAACTGTTACTATTACTTAAAAAGAGAACACAGTAAAATGTTTAGAGTAATTCCAAGCACAAATAACAGCTCAATAATTGTTAGCTTTATAAGAATTCCTGTTACTACTAGTTAACTATAGTAACTACTACTAAAAAAGAAAATATTTGAAGTAAAATGATATAATTGTAGCTCCTAGCAGTAGGTTTTAAAAATTAAGAGATAATATTGTATTTCAGTGATTGTCAGATACTCATTTTCTCACATTTTAACATCTGTGACATTAAAATTCCACTTAAAATTCATAACTTCTTACAAATGTAACAGGCAGCATTTAAAAATCCTTTTACTGATACCAAAAATAATAGGGAATCACATAATCCCTGGTGTTTTACATCAAGTGAAATGTGATACATATAAAAGGTCTTTGGAAGATCTAGATATATGACCAGCATTTAAATAAGTACTAGTTCTTACAAGTTGTATGGGGTCAGAGGGCTGAAACAACAAAAACAACAACAAATTTTTAAAACAAAGTAATTCCTTCTTTAGTTTTCAAAAAACTTCAAGCCAGCTGAGTGTGATGGCTCACACCTGTAATCCTAGCACTGTGGGAGGCTGAGCTGGGTGGATTGCCTGAGCTCAGGAGTCTGAGACCATCTTGAGGAATAGCAAGACCCCACTTCAAAAAACAAACACAAAAACACACAAAACTCCCCCAAACCAATAAATAAATAAATAAATAAATAAATCTTCAAGCCAAAGCAAACTCAGGATTCAAATGAATAGGTAAGACTTATTTTATTCAATAGTTAGATATATAGAATATATGTCCAATCCAATATTTTTCAATGATCATTAGCATTTAAGATGTTATTATTTTTCAAAAGGGCAGTTAAATTTTTTTTATAATTTTCTACACTCAGAAATGCTTTTGTTTGAAAGGAGGGAGGAAAGACTTCAATTGAGATTAAGTCCTACCACTGTGATTTTATTTATTTTTTATTTATTTATTTATTATTATTATTTTTTTTTTTTTTTGCAGTTTTTGGCTGGGGCTGGGTTTGAACCCTCCACCTCCGGCATATGGGGCCGGCACCCTACTACTTTGAGCCACAGGCGCCACCCACCACTGTGATTTTAAATCTTGCAACTTTCTCAGCCTAGGCAGGTAAACAAGAGTGTTTTTAAGAATGGAAGAACCCAACTATAGCGCAAGACTATGAGTAAAGGGCCAAGGAAGGGGGAGGAGGGGAAGGTTCTGGTGGAGGAAGGGTAATGGGTGGGGCCACACCTAAGGCGCATCTTAGAATGGGTACAGGCGAAACGTACTAAAGGCAGAATACAAATGTCTACATACAATAACTAAGAAAATGCCATGAAGGCTACGTTGAACAGTTTGATGAGAATATTTCAGATTGTATATGAAACCAGCACGTTGTACCCTTTGATTGCACTAATGTACACAGCTATGATTTAACAATAAAAAAAAACAAGAATGGAAGAGTCCTGAGAGATAAGCAGGACATGTCTGCTACATAATAGGTATTCACGTTATATTTGAAGAATAAATGGATTGAAGGATAAATACAGTTGATAGTTCAGTATTTTAAAACTCCCAGAAAGTAAAGCAATACTTTTGCAATACTAATAATCATTTATACTTGCTACTTTTTATTTTCATATGGATACAAACTAAAATGAGTACTCTATAATTACTTACATATATCTAATAAACCTGTGTGTAATAAAAACATTGTCTGTAATGTGTACATAATAAAATCTACATGCACAAATAAAAAAGATTCTCTTTACTCATGAAGAGGCTAGAAGTTCACAGACCATGCCAATAGAAGAAAAAATTAAATACAAAGAAATTATTTTTATCTGTGCAAGATCACATTCCTGTTCTCCCCAAGGATTATATCATAAATAATAAACTTTTACTAGACGTTTTATACACATTCATTGCAGAAACCACATAAGGAAAAAAAATTCACTTATAATACAAAAGACTGGAAGTAACAAAATTTTATCCCATTATATACATAGTTTCGGCTAACACCAGACCAGTCTGTGTCTATGTATAATCAAATTGATCTTTTCTCACTGGATATACAAAAGTACACTGTCACATATCAAAATCATATTGTATCTATTTCCCCCTTTGGTGTTTACCTATTATTCCATCCTATGGATGCACTGGAATTTAGCTACAAAATCCACTATATGGATTCTTATACATTGCTATTTTAAGGAATACTGACAAAAACAAATTGTATGTATCATTAATTAGTTACTAAAGATATTTTAGTACAATTGAACTGATGAGGAAAGGACATACATATATATATATTTTTAATGTGGTGCTGGCCACCAAATTATCTATTGGGAAAGTTATCGACATCTTAAACTTGAATCAATAGTCCTAATGCCACTGCTCTTTATCTTCACAAACTTTGTGGAGAGAAAACAGTTCTCTTCCTTTTAATTTAAATTATTTTTCTAACCAGGAACACTATTTTTTTTTTTTCTATGTGCATACATCACTTGTAGAACTGCAAAAAAGTACTTTGCCCAATTTTAGATCTCTTGTCTTACCAATTCCAAAGAATTCTCTGTAAAAATGTGTTTTTATCTGATATATATTGTGTATAAATATCATTGTAAGAATTCTGCAATGATGTTGGCTTTTCTTTTAATAATTCTTTCTACACACGGGACGTTTTCATTTTTATCTTGCTAAAACAACTTTTGAAATGCTTTTGACATCATCCTTAGGAAGGTCTTTGTCACTGTAAAAATGTACCTGTATAAATAGGCATTTGTGTTTTCTTCTGGTACATTTGTCATTTTATATGTTGGAATTTTTTAATCTATATTCCATCAAGAACTTATTTTTGTGATATAAAAATCTAGGTTTTCTCTAAACAGTTAATAGGCATTTCATTTACAAATAATTCATCTTCCTTAAAGAAAGATGGAGACTTTACCTCTTTCATGTTTACATGGATGGA
Source organism: Loris lydekkerianus (assembly GCA_963574355.1). NCBI lineage: Eukaryota > Metazoa > Chordata > Mammalia > Primates > Lorisidae > Loris > Loris lydekkerianus. The sequence goes on along the minus strand of CAUYPK010011340.1, from coordinate 90 downwards.
GCTGGAACATATTCTCCTTAGCAAAGTATCCCAGGAATGGAAGAAAAAGTATCCAATGTACTCAGCCCTACTATGAAGCTAAACTATAGC
>CAUYPK010011339.1:0-23574 GCA_963574355.1 Loris lydekkerianus | reverse complement strand
CGGGCGGGGAGGGGTTGGGTGGGGGGGCCGGGGTCACGGCGCGGTGTGTGGGCGCTGCTGGTTTGTGTGGGGGGTTGGTGTCCGTCCGGGGCTGTGGCGTCCGTCGCTTGGGCCGGGTGTGGGTGAGCGCGGGTTTGTGCCGGGGGGCCCTCCCGGGGGGGGGGGGGGGGGGGGGGCCCAGAATGGGAGCTTCTAGAAGGAGGCAAGGAGGGATGTGAGGTCGTTCCCCTCCACCTAGGGCTTGCAGCCCCAAAGGGTCAGGCGGTCAGAGGCATATGGGCTCAAAGGTTGACCCAGTCTTTGGCATAGGGAACACCTCCTGTCTTGAGGGCAGGGTGAGAATTTGTGGTTTGGTGGGTCTTGTGACTGCTATTAGATGGCCAGGGCAGAGAGAGATGAGTTAGGAACTATCACATCTCATGCCAGGCAGGTGCCAACAGCAGAGCTGGGGCTGTCCTGTGAAGAAAATGCTCTCCAGTTGCCCATTTTCTGGCCCCTGCTCACCGCAGAGCCCGGGCAGGGGTGTGTTCTGTGGGCTTACCTAGACACTCCTAAATCTTTATGTGACACTGGGGTGGCCACAGTCCCAGGCAGGTAATGTGCTGGTGATACAAGATGGTGGGGGTGGGGGGGCTGGCGTCCCTTTTTCTAAAGAGGACCTACTGCTCATTGTAGCTACTTGGGAGTGTGAGAGGGGTGGACTAGATCTTTGTTCTTTGCCAGAAATTGAGATTTATGTAACATTTTCCTGTTTTTTTTTTTTTTTTTTGAGATAGTCTCACTATGTCACCCATATGGTACAGTGCTGTGAGGTCACAGCTCACAGCAACTTCAAACTCTTGGGCTTAAGCGATTGTCTTGCCTCAGCCTTCCAAGTGGCTGAGAATACAGGCCCCTGCCACAACGCCTGGCTATTTTTTTGTTGAAGCTGTCGTCGTTTGGTCGTTTGGCACGCCTGGACGGAGTTCTAACCCACCAGCTCCAGTGTATGTGGCTGGCACCCTAGCCGATGAGCTACAGGTGCTGAGCCCTGGGGTTTTTTTTTTTTTTTTTTTGAGAGCAAGTTTCACCCTGTCACCCTGGGTAGAGTACTGTGGCATCATCATAGCTTTTAGCAACCTCAAACTCTTGGGCTTAAGAGATCCTCTCACCTCAGCCTCTGGAGTAGCTGGGACTACAGGCGCCCACAACAACTTCCAGCTAGTTGTTTTCTATTTTTAGTAGAGACAAGGTTCTCACTCTTGCTCACGCTGGTGTAGATAGAACTTCTGAGCTCAAGGGATCCACAACCTCAGCCTCCCAAGTAGTTGGGACTACAGGTGCCTACCACAACTCCCAGCTGTTTTTTTAGAGACAGGGGTCTTGCTCTGGCTGAGGCTGATCTCAAACCTGTGAGCTCAGCCAATCCACCCACCTCAGCGTTCCAGAGTGCTGGGATTACAGGCGTGAGCCACAATGCCTGGCCCATTTTCCTGGGTTTTAAAAATATGGGCAACTATTTGCCTGAACTACAATGTTTTGATTAATATTGGGCTTTTGAGCTCCAAAAATAACACTTATAGAGTCCAATTGGAAAAATAACAATTTAAAAAAATTATGGGCCATTTGCTTTGAATAATATAGGAAGAAAATGAAAAAAAGAAAAAAACAACCCAAAATGAATAAAAAAGAGAAGTCTGCAGGTAGCTGAGTTGTAATGATCTCCAGAGACCTTATCCTCAGAGTATGATTTTTCTCTCTGTGTCATTTCTCCCTTCTTTTCCTTGGTCTTGGTACCAGATGACCTCTTTGCCATTTATTGATGTCTTTGGAACTTTCCCTTCTCTGCTGCCCAATTTCTGCAACCATCAGCCAGCCAGCCACCTCAGGCTTCCACAACCTCTTTAACTTTGGTGACCTCCTTGTCTTCTCTTCAGCCACCCACTCCCCGGGCCACTCCCTGTTTTTGCTTCACTCCTGCTTCTGATCAGTCCCTCTAATCCCCACATGGAAGGCTGCCCAGCCGAACCCTGACCCTGGGTCAGTGCTGTAGCCCCTCTCTGCTGCTGCTGTCAGGCTGGGAGGGGCTCCGAGGAGGCCCTGGGTTATTTGACCTCTATGGTTTTCTTGCACTCCCCACCCCCTTAAGGCTTGGCCAGTCCCTCTGTCATTCCTTCAGCAACCGTCCTCTCCTCTCTACCTGCCTTTGTTTTCTGCTTTGTTCAGAATATTGAGGTCTGGAAGCCTGAGGCTGCTGGCTGGCTGATGGCTGCAGGATATATTGCAGTCTGTCTCCCTCAGCTTCCTGTTCCTCCCTGCAGGTGTTTTCAAGTCCATGGCCAGCCTCACTCTCCTGCCATCTGAGAGGATAAGGGTCGGCTGGGTGCTGTGACTCACACCTATAATCACAGCCAGCTGAGGCAGGAGGATCCCTTGAGCTTGAGTTCAGATCAGCCTAAGCAAGAGTGAGACCCCGTCTCTACTAAAAATAGAAAATAAGAGGATACGAGTCCTTCCATCTCCAACCTCCACATCTTCCATCTCCAACCTCCACATCTTCCATCTTCATCTCTCCTTTATTTATTTATTTGTGTATTAAGACAGAGTCACTCTGTTGCCCTGGGTAGAGTGCCATGGTGCCATAGCTCATAGCAACTTCAAACTCTTGGGCTCAAGCAATCTTGTCTTAGCCTCCTGAGTATCTGGGACTGCAGATGCTGCCACAATGCCTAGGTAGTTCTTATATTTTTAGAAGGGGATGGGTTCTCGCTCTTGCTCAGGCTGGTCTCAAACTCCTGACCTCAAGTGATCCACCTGCCTCAGCCTCAGCCTCCCTGAACAAGGTTGATTTTCATAGTGACAGAGTGGAGATGTGAGGGTAGATTGCTTTCCCTTTAGAAAGATAAGTTTGGCTGCAATTTAGGGGATGGATTATCCGGCAACAGCCATTTGTAGGAGAATCGACATTCTGTATCAGGCCAGTGGTACTGGGGGGAAGGATTGGATCAAGATTACAGAGCAGGAGCCAGAGTAGGAGGAGAGGGGAGACCTGGATGCTCCCTGAAACCTGGGTGCGCAAAGTGCCATTTCCTGTGGCGGAAGTCCTAGGGAATCTGGAGCTCTGTCCTGGGCAGTGGGTGTCTGGGGGCCATCCCAGTGGGAGGGAAGTGGATCAGAGACTCAGGTGTGAGAAGTTGGGAGGGGACGCGGCCCCCCCCCTGGGTACTGCACGCAAGGCCACCTGTGGAGACCTGCAGGTGTGGCTGTTTTGACCTCCCCTCCGCAGTTTTCAAAACATTTTGGTAGTAATTAACTTCAGTATGGAAGAGTTTTACATGCAGATCAGGATTTCTAGCTTTCTTTCTTCCTATTATTATTTTTAGAGATGGGATCTGACTCTATCACCCAGGCTGGAGTACAGTGCTGCAGTCATAGTCCATTGTAGCCTCAGCCTCCTGGGCTCCAACCACCCTCCCACCTTCGCCTCCTGAGTCACTGGGACTGCACGCCACCACCCTGCCTGGCAAATTTTTTATTTTTTGTAGAGATGCTCTTTGCCTTCTAAGAGCTTTTCTTTTTTTTCTTTCATGCTTTTTTTTTTGTTTAGCAGGCCCGGTTTGGGTTTGAATCCACCAGCCTCAGCGCCCTAATCACTGAGTTATGGGCACCCAGCCAAGAGCTCTTCTTTTAAAAATTAGAATTTTGCACTCTACCTAGAGTGACAGTGAGACTGTCTCAAAAAAAAAAAAAAAAAGAATCTCTGAGGCCAAGGAAGGTAGATCCCTTGAGCTCAGGAGTTCAAGACCAGCCTGAGCAAGAGCAAGACCCTGCCTCTACTAAAAATAGAGAAAAGCAGCTGGGTGTTGTGGCAGCACCTCTAGTCCCAGCTACTTGGGAGGCTGAGGTGGGAGTATTACTTGAGCCCAAGAGTTTGCGCCAGGGCACTGCAGCCTGGGGCAATAGAATGAGACTGTCTAAAAAAAAATTAGAATCTCTGGTAATGCTGCTGGGGCTGTGTTTCCACCCAGTAGCTGTCAGCAGAGACAAAGTGTGGCTGTACCCTCTGGCAGCTGCCTCTCTCTTTCTTTCTCCATCTACCTGGGTCCCCTCCAGGCCTCCTTTACATTCCTGACTGGTTTTGAGGACATTTGAACTCATTTGAACTGACTTTCCCTCCCTCCAGGGAGAGGGGAGCCTGGGAGGCCTCATACAGAGCAGGAGAATACCCCACGGAGCTGGTAAGGGTGGGGAAGCTCCAGAATGCCAGGTGCAGCTTGTGTCTTAGAAACCAAGAGAAGGGTATGGGTCACCTGCTGGCATGATCAGAATGGAAGGGCCACAGATGTGCACAGTTAGGAGATGACCAAGTGTGTGCCAAGCTCTCTTTCTTTTTTGTTTTTGAGACAAAGTCTCAGTGTGTCATCCTGGGTACAGTGCTGTGGCATCATAGCTCACTAACCTCAAACTCCTGGGCTTAAGTGATCCTCCTGCCTCAGTCTCCTGATTAGCTGGGAGTACAGGGGACCACCACCACACCCGGCTAGTTTTTCTATTTTTAGTAGAGATGGGGTCTCACTCTTGCTCAGTCTGGTCTGGAACTCCTGAGCTCACAGGATCCTCCCGGTCTCCCAGAGTGCTAGGATTACAGGTGTGAGCCACTGTGCCCAGCTCAAGCTCTCTCGTTTTTTTTTTTTTTTGAGACAGCCTCAAGCTGTCACCGTGGATAGTGCTGCAGCATCACAGCTCACAGCAACCTCCAACTCCTGGGCTCAAGCGATTCTCTTGCCTCCGCCTCCCAAGTAGCTGGGATTACAGGCACCTGCCACAATGCCTGGCTATTTTTTTGGTTGCAGCCATTATTATTGTTTGGCAGGCCCTGGCTGGATTCGAACCCGCCAGCTCAGGTGTATGTGGCTGGTGCCTTAGCTGCCTGAGCCACAGTACCGAGCTTCAATCTCTCTTTCTTGACTGAGGGAAGGGGGGGGGACATGGGGTGGCTGGAATGCAGGCTCCTGGAGGGTAGAACTTGGGTGCATTGCAGACTTTCCAACACCCAGCCTGTAGGCATGTGACCAGCCATCAGCATGTGTGTGTGGACTGAATGAGAGAATAAATAAGTCTTAGGGTACAGAGGAGGAGAGAGTGGCTGGGCAGGGTCAGTGACTGTGCTGTGCTGTGTGGTGCAGTCTTCATTATTTGCATGTGGGTCAGAAAATGTGTATTTTTATTAATTTTTTAGAAAATATGTATTTTGGGGGTTCAGTGCCTATAGCTCAGTGGCTAGGGTACGAGCCATATACACTAGAGCTGGCGGGTTTGAACCCAGCCCGGGTCTGCCAAACAACAATGATAACTACAACCAAAAATTAGCTGGGCATTGTGGCGGGTGCCTGTAGTCCCAGCTACTTGGGAGGCTGAGACAAGATAATTGTTTAAGCCCAAGAGTTTGAGGTTGCTGTGTGCTGTGATGCCACGGCACTCTACTGAGGGTGACATAGTGAGGCTCTGTCTCAAAAAAAAAGAAAATATGTATTTTTTGGCTCAGCGCTCATAGCACAGTGGTTATGGTGCCAGCCACATACACGGAGGCTAGTGGGTTCGAACCTGGCTGGGCCAGCTAAAGCAACAATGACAACTGCAACAACAACAAAATAGCCAGGAGTTGTGGCAGGCACCTGTCGTCCCAGCTACTTGGGAGGCTGAGATAAGAGACTTGCTTGAGCCCAGAAGTTTGAGGTTGCTGTGAGCTGTGACAACACAGCACTCTACCGAGGGTGACATCATGAGAATCTGTCTCAAAAAAAAAAAAAAAAAAAATTATTTTAATTTTGAAGAAAAAGACCAAATCCTATTCATAGACTTTAGGAAGCATTTTCTCTCAGCCCAAGAGTAAATCAGGGGTGAAGGAGCTTACAATGACTTTCTATTGAAAGTTATATACTGGCCAGGTGCAGTGGTTCACACCTGTAATCCTAGCACTCTGGGAGTCCCAGGAGGGAGGATCCCTTGAGCTTAGGAGTTTGAGACCAGCCTGTGCAAGAGTGAGACCCCTGTCTCTATTAAAAATAGAAAAATTAGCTGGGTGTCGTGGCAGGTGTCTATACTCCCATCTACTCAGGAGGCTGAGGCAGGAGGGTCACTAAAGCCCAGGAGTTTGAGGTTGTTGTGAGCTTGAGTGATACCACAGCACTCTACCCAGCCCGATAGCACGAGATTGTCTCAAAAATAAATAAATAAAGTCATATATTATGTTAAGAAGAGTAAAAAAAAAAAAAAAAAAAGCAACTTTCTCCTCATAAATGTATTGTGATAATAGTGACTCTGCACCAGGCGTGCTGCTAAATTCTTTCAATCCTTAAATGGCAGCAGTAACAATCCTTGAGTACTGGGTCCCCTGATGTCCCTGTGTTAGTCATTAGTGACCACATGATATTGGCCTAGAGAAGTTGACTTGCCCGAGGCTGGGCAGGTGGCCGCCGCCTGACCTTGCTGTCTGCTGCGCGGCTGGTCACTGCTCTCGCCTGTCTCTCTCTCACAGGCATTTGCATCAAGTGTGGGCTCGGCATCTACGGGGCAAGGCAGGCATGCCAGGCCATGGGCGGCCTGTACCACACGGACTGCTTCACCTGTGACTCCTGTGGTAGGTGACCTTATCACCCAAGTGACTCTGTGAGGGGGACCTGTGGTGTCTTTCTCTTCCTCCTGGCCCCCAAGTCCCAGCACACAGACCACCCGGCTGTGCCTCAGGCTTGACTGGGCAGGACACTGGTCCCAGTTTTCCCATGTATGTTGACTGTGGCTTCTTCCCTTTGGGCCTGGTCTGTGAGAGGGCCAGGCCCCTGGGGGCTCCTGTTGGGGCCTGAGGAGGGAGGATTGGGCCTTGGAGAAGACTTTGCTGTAGGGAAAGGTTGCCCTCCGGTCCTCAGCATTGGCGCCTTCATCAGTGTAGGGCACTGATGTCACCCAGCTGCCTGGGAAGGGGCCTTTTGCTTGTCTGGAATTAGGGCTAAACTTTCTTTTTCTGCAATCTAGTTTTACATACAACAAACTATTAATATTGTAGACCCGGGTGCAGTGGTTCATGCCTGTAATGTCAGAGACCTAAGAGAATGAGGCAGAAGGCTCCCTTGAGGCCAGGGGTTCAAGACCAGCCTGGGCAACATAACCAGGACCCACCCATCTCTAAAAAAATAAGAAAAATTAGTTGAGCGTGGTAGCAGATACCTGTAGTTCCAGCTGTTCAGAGGCTTAGTTGACAGGATCACTTGAGCCCTGGAGTTTGAGGATACTTAACAAAAAATGAAAGGTCTGGCGGGATGGCTCATACCTATATTCTTAGCACTCTGAGAGGTTAAGGATGGTTGGATCCTTTGAGCTCAGGAGTTCAAGACAAGCCTGAGCAAGAGTGAGACCCCCATCTCTCCTAAAAATAGAAAAACTAGCCAGGCATGGTAGTGGGCACTTATAATCCCAGCTACTCGGAAGGCTGAGGCAAAAGGATCACCTGAGCCCAGGAGTTAGAGGTTGCTGTGAGCTATGGTGCCTGTGGCTCAAAGGAGTAGGGCACTGGCCCCAAATGCCGGGGGTGGCAGATTCAAACCCAGCCCTGGCCAAAAACTGCACAAAAAGAAAAAAAGCTCACAATACTAGTTTTTGATACCCCTTCGCAACCCTTTCATAGGTGATCTGGTATACAACTCTGAATTATGAAGCACAGGATGACAGAGTAAGACTCTGTCTCAAAAAAAAAAAAAAAAGAAGTTAAAAATTAAAATTTAGCTGGGAATGATGGCTCACGCCTGTAACCTACCACTCTGGGAGGCCGAGGCAGGTGGATTGTCTGAGCTCATAGGTTTGAGACCAGCATGAGCCAGAGTGAAACCCTGTCTCTGAAAAAGCTGGGTGTTGTGGTGGGCACCTGTAGCCCCAGCTACTCAGGAGGCTGAGGCAAGGGGATCACTTGAGCCCAAGCATTTGAGGGTGCTGTGAGCTGTGACGCCACAGTACTCTACTGAGGGGGCAACAAAGTGAGACTCTGTCTCAAAAAAAATTTAAAAGTTATAATTTAAGCTAGATAAGTTATAAACAAATAACTATATCTATCCACCCTAATAAATCTTCATTCTTTTCTTTTTTTAGAGACAGAGTCTCACTTTATTGCCCTCGGTAGAGTGCTGTGGCCTCACACAGTTCACAGCAACCTCCAATTCCTGAGGCAATTCTCCTGCCTCAGCCTCCAGAGTAGCTGGGACCACAGGCGCCTGCCACAACGCCTGGCTATTTTTTTTTGTGGTTGTTATTGCAATTTGGCCAGGGCTGGGCTTGAACCCGCCACCCTTGGTTTTGGGGCCGGTGCCCTACCCACTGAACCACAGGTGCCACCTATAAATCTTCATTCTTGATTTTACCATTGTCTTCCAGTCCTTGCCCCTGAGCAGGTATCTTTTGTTTAATTGCTCGTTTTAATATTTTATGAAAGCACAACTCATGCTTTTTCGAGGCAGAGTCTCACTCTGTCACCTTGACTAGAGTGCTATGGTGTCATAGCTCACAGCAACCTTAAACTCTTTGACTCCAGCCATCCTCTTGCCTCAGCCTCCCAAGTAGCTGGGACTACAGTTACCTGTTACCACTTCTGGCTAGTTTTTCTATTTTTAGTAGAGACGAGTCTCACTCTTCCTCACACTGTTCTTAAACTCCTGAGCTCAAGGGAGCTACCTGCCTCAGCCTCCAAGAGTGCTGCGATTACAGGTGTGAACCACTGCACCTGGCCTAAAAAATTTTTTTTTTGGTATTTCCTTACTTTATCCTATCTGCAGGTGTTTTTTTACCTCACATGATCCACTGTATCAGGCCTTCCCTCTGGGACCCCTGGCCCCTCACCAGTCTGAGCCAGTTACCCTCCATTGCAGTCACTATTTCCTGGAAGCTGAAAGCTGCAGATACCAGGGAAATCGCTGAGGAGGCTTCAACTCTGAAAATATTTCTTGGCTCAGTCAACTGGGAGCCCAGAGATAGGACTGGCTTCAGGCTAGGATTGATCTAGTGTCTTGGGCCCTGTGGCTGGGTTCCCCTTGGGTTTGGGTTTATCCTGAGAGCACCTCCTCTTGTCATGGTGAAATGTCAAGACAGCAGAAGATTTCACTTGGCATTCTATTGGTCTGAGGAAGGAGAGGGACCTCTCCTCTGATTTCGTTCTTGGAGTAAGGAAACTTCTTTTCCAGAAAGCACCAAGGATATCTCCTTGTATTTCCTTGGCCAGGTCATCTCAAACGCCCACTGCTGAAATGATCCCTGTGGCTGAGGGTAGTGCTGCGATTTGATTGACTTGCCTGAGCCTCTGAATCAAGACTGTGGTGGGGAAGAGGGATTCAGGGCCACCCCTGGATATGGAAGTGAATTTAGGTTTCCCTAAAATTTTACATTTTAATACAGCTTGATTTGTCCATCTTTTTTTTTTTTTTTTTTTTTATTTCTGTTGCTTTCAGTGACTTAAAAAACATCCTCCTTTAGTCAAGGGGCTAGTGTCATATTTTCTTCTAGAAACTTTAGATTTTGAACATTTTATGTTTAGCTTGATAACTCATTTCATAATTTTTGTGTAAGGTGTGAGGTAAGAAGTTGAATTTCATTACTTGAGAATTTTTTTTTTATTAAATATTTCTAGTGATGGGGTCTTGCTCTGTTACCCTGGCTGGAGTGCAGAGGCATGATTCTAGCTCACTGTAGCTCTGAATTCCTGGACTTAAGCAATCCTCCTGCAGCCACCTTAGTAGTTGCTGATAATATAGGCTTGTGCCTCCACACCTGGCTATCTTTTTTTTTTTTTTTTTTTTTTTAGATACAGTCTCCCTCTGTCGCCTGGGATAGAATGCTGTGGTATCACAGCTGACAACAACCTTAAACTCTTGGGCTTAAGTGAGTCTCTTGCCTCAGCCTCCTGAGTAGCTGGGACTACAGGTGCCCACCACAATATGCATGTGGCCGGCGCCATAACCACTGTGCTACAGGCTCCAAGCCAAGTTTTTCTATTTTTAGTAGAGGCAGGATCTCAAAAGCGAGAGAGATCAGGATCGCTTTTGAGATCCTGTCTATTTTTCTATTTTTAGTAGAGACAGGATCTCAAAAGTGAGAGAGACAGGATCACTTTTGAGATCCTGTCTCTACTAAGCCGGTCTTGAACTCCTGAGCTCAAGCCATCCACCCACCTCAGCCTCCCAAAGAGTTAGGATTACATGGTGTGAGCTACCATGCCCAGCCCCCTTTTGAAATTTTTTTTTTGTAGAGACAGTGTCTCTGTATGTTGCCTCGGCCAGCAGAGCCACTTGACCCTTGTCCTGGGGGAATACATTATCTTTATAATAATACTGGACAGTAAACAAACCTGCTCTCTGATCCAAAGAGAGATGGTACCTCTGTCTTCTCTGCAGAATAACAGTTATCAGTCTTCTGTTAAGTTGTGCAAAAATACACAACCCAATAGGACCCAATGGGAAACTGTCTTCAGCAATGATGTATCTTTCTACATCTATAGGTCTTTTAAAATTTCTCTCAGCAAAGTTTGTTTTTGCAGTGTAAGGTTATACACATCTTTGATTAAATTTATCAGCATTTCTTTTTTCTTTTTTCTTTTTTTTTTTTTAAGAGACAGAGTCTCACTTTGTTACCCTTAGTAGAGTGCTGTGACGTCCAGCTTACAGCAACCTCCAGCTCTTGGGCTTAGCCGATTCTCTTGCCTCAGCCTCCTGAGTAGCTGGGACTACAGGCACCTGCCATAACGCCTGGCTATTTTTTTGTTGCAGTTTGGCTGGGGCTGGGTTTGAACCCACCACCCTCGGTATATGGAGCCAGTGCCCTACTCACTGAGCCACAGGTGCCACCAGCATTTCATTTTTTGGTGCTGTCATGAATAAATTTTAGAAAATTATGAGTTCGTTTTTCAATTGTCCATTGCTAGAGTTTATCATGCACTCTGGGCTCCAGCAAACAGCTGACAAGTGTAGTGTGTGTGGAAACATTAGGTTTTCACATGCTGACCTTCTGTCTTACAACTCTGCTCAACTCACTTACCTTTGTGGCTTTTTTAGTAGATTGCTTATGATTTTCTACATAAGACAATCATGTCATCTGTGATTAAAGATAATTTTACCTCTTGTTTTCCAGTCTTTTTTTTTTTTAATTGCTCTGCCTAGAACCTGTAGTATAGTATTGAATCCTCAGGGAAAGCACATTTAGTATTTCACCATTATGCCTGATGTTATGGGTGTTTCACAGACACCATCAGTTGAGGAAGTATTCTCTTCTTCCTGGTTAAGTATAGTAGAACCTCTGTAGGTTGACCACCCACAGGACTGTGACAAACTGGTCAGCATACCCGGGGCGTCATCATAAGGATCTAGGCCTACTGTACTGATACATACATATGGTGCATGTCCGGTCTAGGAATATTAGGTCAACTTAAGGAGGTGGTCAGTGTAGGGAGGTAGTCAAAGCTCTACTGTACTATCTCTCTCCTAAGTCTGATGCAGTCCCTCTGACAGCTTGTTGGTTGTTGTTTTGATAGGGATTCCTTTCTATTTTTTTTTTTTTTTCTTTTTATTAGAGACAGGGTCTTGTTCTGTCACCCGGGCTGGAGTGCAGTGGTGTGATCACTGTAACCTCCAACTTCTGGGCTCAAGTGATCTTCTGGCCTCAACCTCCTGAGTAGGTGGACTACAGGTGTGCAATGCCACACCTGGCTAATTTTTCTTATTTTTTTTGTAGAGATGGGGTTTCACTGTGTTGCTCAGGCTGGTCTTGAACTTCTGGCCTCAAGCGATCCTCCAGCAGATGGGTGGATTGCCTGAGCTGAGGAGTTCCAGACCAGCCTGAGCAAGAGCAAGACCATTTCTCTACTAAAAATAGAAAAAATAGCTAGGTGTTGTGGTGGATGCTTGTAGTCCCAGCTTCTCAGGAGGCTGAGGCAGGAGGATCTATTGAGCCCAAGAGTGTGAGGTTGCTGTGAGCTAGATGGCATGGCACTCTGCGGAGGCAACAAAGTGAGACTCTGTCTCAAAAAAAAAAAAAAAAGTTCATGGATTAAGAAGATTCATTCTGAAAAATCTGCTCTGAATTCAAGTAATTTCAAAATGAATGTGTTTATTAATTAAAATACTGACTTTTCACTTAAACTATTTCTTCACATATTTGCTTTGACAATCTTTTGCAGTTTTGTTGATAGTGTATTCTGTTTTTTTCTGAAATATTTATTATTATAACCATAATAATACAACATTAAAGGGAAATTTAAAAACTTCATCCATAATCCAACTTGTTATCTCATGGGGGATGGTGCAGAGAGACAGAAGCAGGGCTCTGCCCTGGTTTCCAGCCTTCCAGGGACCCTGTTCTCAACTCTTGACCTTGTAGGGAGACGGCTCCGTGGGAAGGCGTTCTACAACGTGGGTGACAAAGTGTACTGCCAGGAGGACTTCCTGGTAAGTCTGAGCTGTGCCCTTGGCGGTGCCATGGTGGGGGCAACGTGGGGACCCTCCTCCTGACTCGTGGAGCCCTGAGGCCAGGGGGCATGTGCTGACTGGACAGTGAGTGCCCCTTTGTCACATAACATCCTGCATCCTGTGTCTCTTTTCAGTACTCCGGGTTCCAACAAACAGCTGACAAGTGTAGCGTGTGTGGACACCTCATCATGGAGATGGTGAGAACCTCCCCCAGCCTCCCCACCGGAGCGCCCCTGGGCATGGGCAGAGTCTATGGACTCCACCCTCTCACCTGTTCCCAACCTACCCAGGGCTCTGGGCCAGAGCCTCTTGCAGGGAGGTGCAGAGCCGCCCCCATGCTGACCTTTCAGTGCCTCCCACCCTCAGATCCTGCAGGCCCTGGGCAAGTCCTACCACCCAGGCTGCTTCCGGTGCTCTGTATGCAACGAGTGCCTGGACGGGGTGCCTTTCACCGTGGACGTGGAGAACAACATCTACTGTGTCAGAGACTATCACTCGTGAGTTGCTGCTGCTGTGGTGCTGCGTCACTCACGCCGCCCCCTCTTGCCTCCCTTGGAACATTTTCCTGGCGTATCCAAGCCTTCTGTTCTTGCCCTTTTTACTTCTGGCCTCCTCTTGCACACTCAGTGGCTAGGGCCTGAAGTGGGCCTCAGCCTGAGCCCCCTCTCCTGCGTGGTCTTGCCCCGTCTTTCCTGGCCTTTGCCTGTGTCTTCCCCTCCTCCGCGTGGTGGGGATCTCCTGACGGCACTACCTGCTCTCTCCACCTCCTCCTCCCTGTCCCCTGCCCGGCCAGGCCTTTTCTGGCTGTGGTCGGGGCTTGAGGTCTCTGTAGACCCTTTCTGCAGCTTGTCTGGTTCCCGTGTAGGCAGCCCATCTGCTCCCTCTGCGGTGGCTCCAGGCTCAGGGCTCTGGCCCTGTGCTGCTGCCCCCCCAGGATTGGTGCCAAGTATACAACCCTGGCACGCAAGGTGGAGCCAGGTCTCACAGCATTCTCAGCAAGAGGTGGCCCAGACCTGGTACATTAAGGGGACAGGGAACCCGTAGCAAACGTGAGGGGGCTGGCAGGACAGAACCTGAAGCCATCCTGGAGAAGATGGTAGGGTGGGGGTGAATTGGGGAGCCAGATAAAAGGCCAATACCAAGAAGCGATGGCTGAAGCTGTCCCTTTCTCTACCCAGTGTGTCCACACAATGAGAAGTGGGCCTGATGCTTGGACCATGTCGTGGGCTACAATGGGTGGACCTGTCCTGTGCCCTTTGGTTTCTGGTCACTCAGCTGGTCACTTCTGGTTTCCTTTATTCTTCCAGGGTTTTTGCACCAAAATGTGCCTCCTGTGCCCGTCCTATCCTCCCTGCACAGGTAGGGACCACTCACCTGGAGATGGTCAGGAGCTCGGCTGGGCCTCTTCCCAGTCCTGCCTGGGGCTGCCCCAGGTGTTGGTCTCAGGGGGAGGGATGAGCAGGTGCTCCTGCTTGGCACCTTGCAGGGCCGAGGAATGTGTGTTTATGCCCATGCATGCAGGGCGCAGCTATCTCCTGGCAGGAGGGGCCTCTACTGCTCAGCAGCCCCACTCCGGCCTCTGCTCCATTTTCCACTGATGTGAGGGCTGCTCCCTGGTCTGTTCAGCTCTGCAGGCTGGGGACAGGTGTACTGGGGGAGCAGGTGAGAGAGGGACGTGGTCTGTGCGGGAGCTACCCTGAGTGGCACAACCCTCTCTGGCTGTGGGTGTCCATCTTTGTGGCCACATATGCTGGCTCTGTCCTGGCCATTGTGCCTGGGGAAGCAGAACTGGCAGTGGTCTTTTCTGACTCCAGTGAAGTGAGAATCACATGTACGCGTGCGTTAACACCCATGTGACTCTCACGTGGACACGTGCATGCTGCCGGCTGCAGCCATGGAGACGTCTAAGGCTCATGCACATTCAGTCATGTGTCCTGGCCCTGTGGAAGCACCGTGTCAGTGCCCACCTGTGTGAAAGCACCCAGCTGAGGCAAAACATGAGGTACAGGCGTGTGCTCTCACACACAGTTCTCCTGTCCAGTGTGCTTATCACAGTGAACCTGTCTCCTCCTCCAGGGCTGTGAGACAACCATCCGTGTAGTGTCCATGGACAGAGACTACCACGTGGAATGTTACCACTGTGAGGTGAGCGGGGCTCTTCTAGAAGGTTAGTGGCTGGGGCAGCCCCCTTCCCACGTCGGTCTCCTCCCCTGCAGGCGTTCCATGGGCCCACCTCCTCTTCCATGCCACATATTCCGTCCTCTTCCACTGAGCCCTCTCCTTTCCCCTAAGACAGTGGTTCTCAACCTTCCTAGTGCCTCCTAATGCCGCAACTCTTTAATACAGTTCCTCATGTTGTGGTGACCCTCAACCATAAAATTATTTTCATTGCTACTTCATAACTGTAATTTTGCTACTGTTACATGAATCGTAATGTAAATATTTGATATACAGGATGTATTTTCATTGCTACAAAGGGGTGGCGACCCACAGGTGAGAACTGCTGCCCTAAGACAGGTTTTCTCTTAGCCCATTTCTGTCATTCAGTCAAACGCTTGGTATATGGGGCCTGGGATGTAACAGAGATCAGACAGTCCCCATTGTCATGGCACAGGTGTGTAGTTGGCAACATCCACACAAGGTGATGAGTGTTATCAAGGGGTGTTGGCAGGAACTGGGACAAAAGACTGTGTGAACTAAGGAGTGTGAACTTAAGCTGAGGACAGTGGAGAATGATCAAAAAGTGATGACAAAGCTGGATGCAGTGGCTCATTCCTGTAATACCAGCATTCTGGGAGGTTGAGATGGGTGGATTGCCTGAGCTCAGGAGTTCCAGACCAGCCTGAGCAAGAGAGAGACCCTGTCTCTACTAAAAATAGAAAAACTGGCTGGTTGTTGTGGCAGGTGGCTGTAGTTCCAGCTACTGGGGAGGCTGAAGCAAGAGGATCGCTTGAGCTCAAGAGTTGGAGGTTGCTGTGAGCTATGACACTATGGCACTGTTCCAAGGGCAACAAAGTGCGACTTTGCCTCAAAAAACAAAAAACACCTATCACTTCTCTTTCATTTTTTTTTTTTTTTTTGTTGAGACAGAGTTCCACCCTATGCCCTGAGCAGAATGCAGTGGCGTCGGAGCTCACTGCCACCTCAGACTCGGGCTGTGGGCATCCTGCTGCCTCAGCCTCCCAAGCTGCTGGGAGCTGGGATTATAGGTGCTCGCCACTGCGCCCAGCTGGGTTTTTCAATATTTTTCATGGTCAGGGGTGCACTCTGGTTCAGACAAGCTGTGAACTCCTGAGCTCAAGCAATCCTCCACCCTCAGCCTCCCACAGTGCCGGGATTGCAGGCGTGAGCACCGACACGCGTCACTCATCACGTTTTTTTATGGCCGTCCCACGTTGGCCCCGCCCTCTTTCCCAGGCTGCACTTAGAGCCGATGAAGTCCCGGGGCACCTCCAGCTATGGGTGTTCTACTCTTGGTTTCCAGCCCCACTCAAGGAGGCGCCCTACAGGTCTGTCCCCAAGGCTGACTGGTCCTCACGTAGCCCCTCGTGCTTACTGTGGTGTGGGGGGCTGTGTTCTTCCCTAGGACTGC
This sequence comes from Loris lydekkerianus, assembly GCA_963574355.1. Lineage (NCBI taxonomy): Eukaryota > Metazoa > Chordata > Mammalia > Primates > Lorisidae > Loris > Loris lydekkerianus. Next base: position 7,506 of record CAUYPK010011339.1, on the reverse strand, counting down.
GGGCTGCAGCTGAGCGGGGAGGATGGACGCCGCTGCTACCCCCTGGCGGGCCACCTGCTCTGCCGCCGCTGCCACCTGCGACGCGTCCGGCCAGGCCCACTGCCCTCGTCCACAGTACATGTCACCGAGCTCTGAAGAGCCGGGTGGGTGTGGGAGGGACTGCCGCATGGGTGGTCTTCCACCTGGCCCCCACCCCACACTTGGCACGAGCTGCTGTCCGCAGGGGCCGGACCCCCGCGTTGAAGCCACTTCTATTTATTCACCGTCTGTGCCTCCTCAAGCCTCTTCAAGCCGCTTCCCTTCTGGACCCCAGCACCTGGCTTTCTGTTCCGGACATTACCCCCCTTTACTCCCGCAGCCTCGGGACAGGCCCTGGGTCACAGGTGGAAGAGGGCTGCTGCCACGCCCCGAGGCGCTATCTGGCCTCTGGGGGGAGCTGAATTCCCTTGTTCAGAAGGGCCTGGGGCCCCTCCAGGGGCTCTCCCGCTGGGGGGGACAGGGTGTGGTCTCAAGGCAGGGTTGGTGGAGGGCCAGGTCGGTGTAAGTGTGTCTCAAAGGCCCTGCCCATCTTGTTTGGGTGGGGTCACAGGAGGTGAGGAAAGACCCCCTTGGGAAAGGGGGCCTGCAAAGGGCCACTGCCTTTGATCATTGCGGTGGGTCACTGTGGAGTTGGCTGTGGAGACTCTGAAGGATGCTGCCAGCCTCAGTTCCCACCCTGTCCCCTACTTCTGGGACTCCTGGCCTGGGGACTGCCGGGTCCTGGTCCTCAGCCTGGGAACAGCCCCTGCGTCCCGTATTTCAGGCATGGAGCGACCGCCAGGGGTCGCCCTGCCCTGCCTGCGGGACGCGCTGCGCATTAGGCTCCCCCACCGAAGGATGTGGTTTTGACTTAAATTAAGTTTTCCCTTGAGGGTGTTTTCCTTTTCTTTAAAAGAATGTAGCTTTCTAATAAGAACTTGGGCTGAGCTTGTCATTCCTTAAGCAAATTACAGCAAACTCACACAAGTGTCCCAATTTGTATATGATGGAGCTGGTTTTCAGGCAGTAAGAACATTGTAGTTTTAACTATTTTTGTATAAATTCCTTTAAAATCTCACCATGTGTGTCTGCCTTTCAGAGTTCAGTGTCGGGTTTTGTGTTTGTCAGGGTCTGAAAAGCCGTCACCTAAAAACGCAGTTTGGGGGGCTGTTGATCCATTTTTTTTCTTGACCTCCTGGTATGTGTTGGATTTGCACTTGTGGCGGCCTCTGGTCCTGAGGAAACATCGCCGCGGTTTTCAGGGGACATTAGGGCTGAGTCCGTTCGTTCCTGTGTTTGGGGCGGTGCCGCCGCCTCAGGCTGCTGGTCGTCCTTCGCTTCCCGCACCATCAGGGGAAGGTATGTCTGCTGTGGCCTCATCCGTCTGGCTGAGGCAGGAGAAAGGAACAGAGGAAATGGGTTGTCGGCAGTGTCCATGGGGATGGTAGGGAACTGAAGATGTGGCTGCCGGTGGGGGCCAGCTGGGCCGAGGCCTGGAGCTGACCTGCCCCCTGGTGGGCTGAGCAGGCAAGAACAGGGGCGTTTGGAAATTCTTAACGGGGTACTTCAACGGGTGCCAAGCTGGGACACAGTCTATCTCCCAAGGGAGGCAGTGAACAGGATCAGGAGAGTTTTTGGAGGACATGGTCCCAACGAGGCCAGATAGTAAATTCCAGGAATGGCATCTATTTCCAGCTCTCTCTTACTTTGGAGCTGGGCTGCTTTGCTTTTGAAGCAATTAATTGAAAAGCTTTCTTCCGTCTGCCCTCCTGTTTGTTTGCTTGCTCTGTCTAACTGGCTTTGACTTTTGGTTTCTCCTTGTTGCAACGGGGCCCTTCTCTTTTCTTGTGTGTCTGCCATGGAGGTGGCTCCTCATCCACCTCTGGGGTCACTGTTGCTCCTCCCACGTGCTCTATTTTGGTTATGTTGCTCCCTGCACCCAGCTGTACTCAGTTTTCCCTTCCGCCTGGCAGGTCATACTTTGTCAATGGTTAGAGCCGAGGGAATGCAAGACCTGTGGGACAATCACCTCATTTCAGGCTACATTTGCCATTTCTCTGTGGGCCTCGAAGTGCTTTCTGTCAGCACTGACCACCCCAGCAGCCTCCTACCCCAGAGCCTTTCCACCTGCAGCTGCTGTTCCTCGGACCATCCCTGCCCGCCATTTTCATTCTTCATCAAATCCTTCAGGCCAGGCGTGGTGGCTCCCACCTACAATCCCAGCCCTCTGGGAGGCCCAGGCGGGTGGATTGCTTGAGCTCAGGAGTTGGAGACCAGCCTGAGCAAGAGTGAAACCCCACCTACTAAAAATACAAAAACTAGACAGGTGTGGTGGCGGGCGCCTGTAGTCCCAGCTATTTGGGAGGTTGAAGCAAGAGGATCATCTGAGCCCAAGAGTTTGAGGTTGCTGTGACACCATAGCACTCTACCCAGGGTGACAGAGTGAGACTCTGTCTGAAAACAAACAGAAAACACAAATCCTTCCTCAGGGATGCCATGAGGTCCATCTCCCAGTTGTGACACTTAACTTGCCACCCATGATATGTTGCCCCTGCTCTCCAAACTCATTTGCTAAAGGCAGCATCTGTGGTCCATTCTTGGGAGTTGTGTGGACCTGGTGGTTGTGGAGGTTGAGGGAGCAGTGTGAGAGCCAGACCCCATCCAGGGAGATGGCCTGTGTCCCTCTAGCCCTGGGTGCCACACCCACATGTCCCTAGGATATCTCCCCTGATGTAGGGATCTGCTGATACCTGCGCCTGTGACTTTGGCCACCCACAGTTGTGCTTTTGTGTGTCTTGAGTTGTTTTCTTGCTATCCCTTCTCCTGCTAGGTGGTGAGCTCTCCAGGCCACAGGCTGTCGGGGTGGTTTACTCTTGTCTCCACATCCCACATTTTCTGGTGAATGGTGGGTGCTGCAGCCAGAGCCAGGCCTTGCCCTGGCCTTTAGGGTCTCAGTGTAGCCCCCCTGTCCCGATTGCTTTCCATGTCCAAGTCTAGCCTGAGTTACCCAACAAAGAGCCACAGATAGAACACAAAGGCCCAAGAACAGGGGTTGATACAAATTATATTTGTGCATATCAAGTGTGGGCATGTGTGCCCAGGCAGTTCAGGTACAGGTGTGCCTTCCTGCTGGGGCTGCCTTGGTTCAGTGCTGAGACCCAGAGGCACAGACTCTTGGGTACTGGGTCTGCTGCCTGTGTGTGTGTATGGGCGGGGGCAGAGAGGGAGAGTCAATGAGAGGCTGAGAAAGACACTGTTGAGAGGGGTTGAATATTTGAGAGAATGAATGAGAGAGATCAGGAGATTGGGAGAGAAATGGGGAGACGGGGAGAGGGAGGGAGACATACTGTGTAAGAGGGACTGAGTGTACTGGAGAATGATGGGGAGAAAGGTGGATCAGGATACTGAGAGACAGGGCTGGGCATGGTGGCTCGCCTGTAATCCTAGTACTCTGGGAGGCTGAGCTGGGTGGATCCCTTGAACTCAGGAGTTCAAGACCAGGCTGAGCAAGAGTGAGACCCCTCTGTCAATTAAAAATAGAAAAACTAGCTGGCGTTGGGAGGCTGAGGCAAGAGGATCACTTGAGTCCAGGAGTTTGAGGTTGCTGTGAGCTATGATGCAATGGCATTCTACCCAGGGTGACAGAGTGAGTCTCCAACTACAATAAAGAAATAAATAAAATAAATAAAAGATACTGAGAGAATGAGCAAGAAAGAGAAAATGGGAGAGAGAGTTTGAACTCTTTGAGAGGGGCCAGCATTGCCTTTTCTCTCCCCTTCCTGACAGGCAGGGGTGCTCCAGAGCCAGGTTAGTTGGAAGTACTTGGGTGACTTCTCAGCCTCGGCTATCCCACTGAGGTTTGGCCCACAGATGGAAGAGACCCACATTCTGTGGGTAACCAGAGGCTATATATAGGTGTGTGTGTGTGTGCGCGTGGGCGCGCAACCAGGGTGGTGGTCCTGGGCATAGGGATCCTTAGGCTCCAGGGTGGGAGGGGATGCTGTAGATTGCTCCCACCCTGATTCTTCCTTCATCCAGGCTCCCTGCCCTGTGTTGGCAGGAAACACAGGGGTGAGCTTGCTGAGCTGCTGGTGACCTGGGGCCTCCTGTGGGCTTGCTATGGAGGATAGGAGAGGATCGGCCCAAGTATTTATTGGACTTGGGGAAGGCTGGGCCTGTTACCCACAGCAGGAGAAGGTTGGGGAGCAGGGTGGGCTGAGGCATGACTTGGGGCAGTCACTTCTCTCTCCCCTAGCCCCACCCCAAGTCTATTCTTTAGTTCCTGGGCTCCCTAGCCAGCAGAGGTTTGCTGTTTTCAAAGAGTTCTTCCCTTGGATCAGGGACTGGGTCATGTCTCCTGAGTGTCTGGCAGCCCACACCTTGCCAGGAGGCAAGCAGGGACTTCAGGTGCCAACCAGGGAGGGGTGAGGGCTGTGGCTGCTGTGGGAGTTGGAATGGGTCGGCCTGTGGGTCCCTAGGAAGTCTTGGATTGAGACATACGAACATGTCTGGGAGTGGGGGTGTGGCTGTTACTGACCAAAGAGTGTCAGCTGCCTGTCACTGTCCAGCCAATACACAGAGATGGGTTAGGTTTGACTAGCTTTATTATTAGAAGGCCAGCGATTCTGGAGAACAGCAAGAGTAGCCTCTCCAAGACTGTTCTGCTCTTTCATTTCCAAAACCAAAGTTTTATACATAAAAGTTCAAATCAAAAAGCCGTGTTAATCCTTGTCTTAAACAACAATCGACATAACTCATAACCCATAATAAACAAAGCAGAGTGACTCATGACCCAAAACGACCTTTCTAATTCAAAAGTTAATCTTCTAAATCAATTGCCCTAAACTACTTAAGATACACACTTTTAGGTTAAAGCTGAATTTACAAAATAACAAGGATGGAAGACAGGAGGGTAAAGCAGCCAGACCAACTGTGTCGTGTCGGCCCAGCCCACTGCCTCTTCTCTTCATTACCTGTTCTCTCACACCTGTGTCCTGCCACCCAGCACAGCTCTGGAGGGCTTGCCCCTCCTGCTATGGTGGGTATGCACCCCAAGAAGCTGTGGTGGGGACCTGGCTGGGAGAGGGGTATGTATATACATGCTGTGGTGACTGAGGGGGCTGCTCAGAGCAGCCTGGGTGGGGGGAGGGGCCATATTCGGTGAGGTGGGGGTGGGGAGGCTCATTGGTCTCAGGCCACAGGCCCTCACCAAGTCCCTGGTGACAGAGACCCCAGGACACATCTGGGATCATGGAGAACCCAAAGGAAATACGGCTGGGGCAGGAGGGCAGCTCCTCTCTTGCCACCTTCCCTGGGCCTGAGGGCTTTGCTGGGCTACAAACCCAGGCCTGGGTGTCACAGCTGGGCCCTTTCCTGTCCTGCAAGGAGGAGGCTTCCTAAAGAAGTCAGTCCCTCGGCCCTCCCAGGGCTGGGCCACTGCCGCCCGAGACACCTGGAAGTGCCCAGCAGTGATGTTGTGTTTGTAAGCCTGTCACACACTCACCTGTCTGTGCCTGACCCTCACTTTTGACCCCATTATCCCACACCCAGTGCACACCCTCCTTCACAACTGCTGTGTAGGTGACCTTCCCAGACCGCACACAGCTGCTTTGCCACTGGGTACACGCACGACTGTTCAGGAAGAGCCTTACCTGCCTGAATTTACTTGCTACACAGACCTGTTGTAAGCTCCTGCAGGACACAGCTGGCTCACTGTTTTTTCTGACACCACCTGGGCCGCCAGCCCCATCCTCCATCACCTTTGCTGGTAGGCACCGAGGTGGGGCTTGAGCCCAGGGCAGTCACTTTACCTTTTTTTTTTTTTTTGAGAGAGAGAGGGTCTCCCTGTGTGGCCCTGGGTAGAGAGCGATGGGCACCTCACACTCTTGGGCTCAAGTGATCCTCCTGCCTCAGCCTCCCAATGCCCAGGCCTGACTTTTTTTTTGTTTTTTTGTAGAGACAGAGTCTCACTTTACGGTAGAGTGCCGTGACATCACAGGACTCACAGCAACCTCCAGCTCTTGGGCTTCCGTGATTCTCCTGCCTCAGCCTCCTGAGCAGCTGGGACTACAGGCGCCCGCCAAAACGCCCGGCTGTTTTTTGGTTGCAGTTCGGCCGGGGCTGGGTTTGAACCCGCCGCCCTCTGTATATGGGACCGACACCCCATTCACTGAGCCACAGGCACCACCCAGGCCTGACTTTTTTTTAACCCTTTATGCCAAATAGTTTTGGAGACTCATCTCCACCTGAGCCTGCTGGGCTTGGGGAAGAAAAGGGTGGTCAGGTGTGGCAGAGCTGCTGGAGGAGGAGGAAAGGTGAAGGTCTTGAATAAAGCTAGTTCAGTGTTGTAGGTGAGTCGGAGGCACAGATGGCAACCCGCTGAGATAAGGGGTGGGAAGGAGAGTCAGGAGCAGCCGCAGCGTCTGACCAGGACTGAGGGGTCAGGCAGAGTCCTCCCAGGCACTGAGGCCCAACTCAGGCTCCCTGGCCACGTGGGTGATGTCAGGGTTGTCTTCCCAGAAGACTTTCCATGGGGACGGGGGCTGTGAGTGCAGTGGTCACAGCTGTGCCCATCCCTGGCCTGGTACCTGGGTCCAAGGGTGTTGGTGAGTGTTGCTGAGTGACTTGGACTGTACCTGTCAACCTTTTGGAATACTGACAGGTGCTTAATTAATGCTCAGTAAAGTGACTTACTGTCACCAATGAAGTGAATGAACATGGGACAGGCGTTTCTGCCGTCTGACTCCATGTGAGTCTCTGTGTGGGACAGTATCTGTGTCACTTCAGCTGGGATGGGGGATGCACATAAGCCAGAAGTGGGAGGACAGTGTATGGTGATCACCAGGCTCCTGCCTTGTGTTCTCAGCTGGGTGGTCAGATGCCTGGCCATGCAGTCACATCAGGGTCTCTGAGTCCTTTCAACTCACTTCTAGAAAGGCAGCTACAGACCTTGGCCCCAAACATGCAGTACTGGGTGCAAGTTAGAGATAGATGCTTGAGGCCAGAGCTTTCTGACCAGCCCTCTGTGCAAGTGGTGCCCTGGGTCGCGCTGCCATTCTGCTCCCCAGCCCCTCCTCTGTGGGCTCCTGGTTCATGGAAATGATCAGACACTTTGGCCGTTGTGATTGTCACCCTCTGATGCCTACCACCTGTCAAATTCAGTGGAGGAACAACATCTGACAGCTTTCAAATCCAGCTGCAATTGGATGTCACCCTGGTGTCTCCATGATGGCCCCCACCTCCATCCCTAGGAAAGCCCAATCTCTAGTCCAAGGAGTGAGCACTCTTCTATGAATTGAAAGGTTTTTATTGCTGGAATCCTCTACTTAGACACCTGGGTATGGCGGTTTGCTGAGACTACTTAGTGATCAGGCATGTGGCTCCCTTGGGTCTTCTGGCAAGGTCAGTTCTCTTAACAAAGATCGCTTGAGTAGATTTTTTTCTGCAAAGAGAAGATCAGGAAAGTTGGTGAGGCCTCAGGAGCAAGAG
>CAUYPK010011338.1:0-15384 GCA_963574355.1 Loris lydekkerianus | reverse complement strand
ATCAGAGAAATGCAAATCAAAACTACTTTGAAATATCATCTAACTGCAGTGAGACCAGTCTATATCACAAAATCTCAAGACCAGAGATGTTGGCGTGGATGTGGAGAAAAGGGAACACTTTTACACAGCTGGTGGGGATGCAAATTATTACATTCATTCTGGAAAGATATATGGAGAACACTTAGAGATCTAAAAATAGAACTGCCATTCAATCATGTAATTTTTCTATTGGGCATATACCCAGAAGACCCAAAATCACATCATAACAAAGATATTTGCAGCAGAATGTTTATTGCAGCCCTATTCATTATTGTTAAGTCATAGAAAAAGCCCACGTGCCCATCAATCCATGAATAGATTACTAAATTGTGGTATATGTACACCATGGAATACTATGCAGCCTTAAAGAAAGATGGGGACTTTACCTCTTTCACGTTTACATGGGTGGAGCTGGAACATATTCTTCTTAGCAAAGTATTCCAGGAATGGAAGAAAAAGTATCCAATGTACTCAGCCCTACTATGAAGCTAAACTATAGCTTTCACATGAAGGCTATAACCGAACTATACCACAAGACTATGGGGAAAGGACCAAGGAAGGGGAAGGGAGGGGGGAGGTTTTGGTGGAGGGAGGGTGATGGGTTGGGCCACATCTATGGTGCATATTTTTATCTATAATAAAAAAATAAAAATTAAAAAAAAAATTAAAAATAAAAAGAAATAGGAGTTGAAATAGATTGAAATAAAATGAATTAATTACAAGGCTTGCTAGTGTTTTGTTGTTATTCTTTTATTTTTAGAAATCTCTCCTTTTTTTTCCCTTTTTTTCTCTATTACAATGGAAAACTGGAAGCAGTGGATCTGAAGGTTCTGGAGATTTCAAGGTACTCCAACTCTGAGGTGTAGTTGTAATAAAAACAGTTGGATGCTGCTGTCTGCAAATAATTCTTCCCGAGCTTTTGCAGCCCTATTTCATTCTTTCCTTTGCTTTGTTCATTTACCAGCATACATTGTACAGTACTTGCATCTTTCAAAAGATGAGCTCAGATATTTATGCAGTCAATGAGCTGAAATTAAATTTACAGTCTTTTTTTTTGTTTTTTTTTTTTTAAGCCAGGACCGGTTTTGAACCCGCCATCTCCGGCATATGGGGCCGGCACCCTACTCCTTACGGAGCTACAGGCACCACCCCACAGTCAATTTTTAAAAGAGTGTAGTAGGGTAAGTGCCAGTGTATAAGGAACCAAATAGTAACAAAAGCAAAAGATCCTCTATTGCAAGTGGAGTAATTCAGTCAACAGACAAGTAGGAGGCAGGGAAATAAGGACATACCTTAAGCTTGCCCTGAAGGAAAATAGCCTCCTAAATTCACACCTTTGTTTAAATTTCAAAATCAGTTACCTTTCCTAGGTACTTTTCCCCAAAATTGGATATTGAGAAAAGCAATCTGGGTGCAATGTGACGTTCCTCGCTGGGGTCAGTATGCTTTCGAAAATGTAAAATAACAGAGGTGAGTGTTCTTCATCACTACTTCTGGACTCCTAGGTAACAACTCACGGGCAATATGGGTACTTAACATGCATTCCACACAACACACGTGTCAGGAGCAGGAAGCCAGAGCTCTGAGCCCCTCAACTTCTGATCTGAGCTGGCACCAGGGCACAGGTGCACTGAACGGCAATTGCAAGGCCTGCATCTAACTGGCTTGTGTGATTCCGGTTCATCCACAAAGCACAGGGATTTCAATAAGCTCTGGTAGGTGATGGTACATTCATATATTTTTCAACTGAATAAGAAATCCAATTCACAATAGGGGATTTCACAGTATTGCCATTTAAAAGTAATAGCTTTACTCTTGCCTATCTAAAAATAGCCTACAGATAGCTCAGACTGTTAGACTATTAGCCTTTCTTAAGGATGACGTCTTCCAGACATGCATTTTAAGTATGTCAAATCCACCGTCCCACAGTTAGCATCTCTATTCGGTGATGGGGAGCCTAAAGAAGTAGGAAACCCACCTGTCATCAGTGAAACCAGAGAGCTATTGCAGCAAACAAAGAGCTGATCATACTCTCTGGCCACTTGATTCAACTCCCATTTAAGATGAGTGATGGTAAAAGGCAAGAACAGAAAGAGAATTCATGCTGGGCTGAGTGGTAGCGATAAATGTCGAGGTGTTCCTGGTTCTATTTGACCACACCCTGCTTCAGAAATGCATCAGAACAATACTTTCATTAAAGAGTCAACCTTACGGAAAAGCTGCAAAATTAAGCCTCTGACAAATGAGAGTCACAGCAGCAATAGTCAGTCAACCAGACTGTCTATGGACTCTTTTGCACTTTGTTCTAGAATGGATTGTGTCCCCCCCTCCCCCGCATTCATTCATAGACTGAAGCCCTAATCCTTCATATTTAAAGATAGGACGTTCAAGGAGGTAATTAAGGTTAACTGCAGTCATAAGGATGGACCCCTAGTCTAATAGGACTAGTGTTCTTATAAGAAAAAGAAGAGATATCTAGGGTGGTGCCAGTGGCTGAAAGGAGTAGGGCGCTGGCCCCATATGTGGGAGGTGGTGGGTTCAAACCCAGCCCCAGCCAAAAACTGCAAAAAAAAAAAAAAAAAAAGAGAGAGAGAGAGAGAGAGAGAGATCCAAGAGTACAACTACAGAGAAAAGTACACATCAGAACATAGAAAACAGGCACACATAGGCCCGGGAGATTGGTCTCAGGAGAAACTACCATAGTTCCTGGCTCTTCTCACTGCTGATTATCCAGCACTCTTTCTTCCCAGTTGCCTACTGACTCTTCCCACATTTTTCCTCCATGCAGACAGCCTCTGCTCTGTGCGTACCTTCTCAGTCCTGATGCTTGATATGTTGATATGTCCATGAAGACCAGCAAGTTTTGCACAGAACTCAAGGGACTGAGAGGTTATTTCCCAGTGATCCAGCTTTCCTCAACTGGTGATGACTTTTCTATCTAGGTCACTTCATATCCGGGTAGAATGGATGTGTGTTCAGTGTCCCTGTGGGCCAGGTAGTCCCCAAATAATAATGGCTAATGACAGCTGTGCACTGAGATATTCCCGAGCTTTACATGTATTAGCTCAGTAAGTTCTTATAATCACTCCATGAGGTAAATGTTCAATGAAAGAGAAAACCTAGTCTGGAAAGGTCTCACTGTAAAATCTAAACCTAGATTTTTAACTACCACTCTCTAATTGTTATAGAAAGATAACCTGTTTTTCCGAAAATAAGACATCCCCTGAAAATAAGACCTAGCGTATCTTTGGGAGCAAAACTTAATATAAGGGTATCTGTGATAATACAGATCTATTTTGGAATCAAAAGGATTAATTTTGAATAGTAGCTGTATTCCTTTTCCTTTGTCAAATCCTTGGGGAAAAAAAACTTAACTTCAGTTACTTCATTTTTATCTAAGAAATTGCTATCTACCTGAAAAGGCTTTCATGAGTATTCAATGAAATAACATGTGGGAAACACTTTATGAGCCCTAAAACACGTATCTGATTGGCTATTAGAAAGTATTATGCTAAAGTTAAAGGAACATGCAATTTGGAATTCAAAGACCTGAATTTTATTTTGTTAGTCCTTTATGAATTTCACTGTTCTTCATCTATTAGTGAAAATAGGATTGGATTTAGAGAATATTGAGTATGTTGAAGTTATGTTTCTATTTCCTACCATCTAGCCTTGGAATAAATTAGTTCTTTATCTATGTCTGTTGGATAAAAGGATACACAGTATTTAACTTCCAACAATGTTGTAAGTAAGTATTAAATGACAAATATAATGCACTTAAGAAAACATAAAGCACTTTGTAAATATAATTTGAAGCTTGAAGGACAATTGTATGCTATCTACAATGGGCGTCTAATCACTGCGGAACAGCCTTGACCATCAGGAAGAGAAAGGGAATAGACGTGACCCACAAGAAAAACATCCATGACATTATAATATTCATGTTTTGAATGAGGGAAGATTACTGCTGGTTGCTGTTTTTTGATTCCTAGAAAAAGTACTCTATAGGACACTCTTCAAGATGCCAAGCAAATTTATATGATTGATCAGAGAAAATGCTTAACCTTTTCTGTAATAAATAGCTGAAAAACCACCTATCTTGCACATGTACCTGTAGTTGATTCTGCAAAATTAAAACTATTTTTGATTAATATGTATGGTATCTAATAGGCCCACCCTTAAGGTTCTTGGATATCTAATGCTATGAAACAAACTAAATAGTACAACTCAGTCTCTTAAAACCATTGTAATTTACCAATGTTTAGAGAGTCATGAATTTAAAAATAGATGTGCTAGGAAGTTGGTCTTGAACCCACATGGTGCCATCTACATCAGCCAGGACTGGAGGATCTACTCCAGAGTAGCCTCTTCACTCACTGTCTCGTACCTCAGTCTCCCTTCACCTTTCTTTCCACCCAATGCCTTCTTCTCCAGAGCCCGTCCAGGCAGCTTGAGCATCTCAGAGCATAGTGGTCTCGGAATAGGTTCACTGTGTACCTGGCAGCAGGATTCCATATGGCCATCAGAAGCTTTCAGGCCAGGTGAGGGCTACCCAGGGCCTGATCCAGGCCGTGCAGAAGTAAACTCAACCGCACGATGGGGGCGTGGCAAGGTCACCTGCTGGCAGAGTATGTGGGATGGGTGTTACTATTAAGGGCATCGTAAGGAAATGCTGTCTGCCTCAACTATCAGGAAGAGTTTAAATGAAATAAATAAATTACATTATGATACACAGATCATTTCTTTGAAGCATGTGATTACTGAATAGTTCATTTAATTCATTTATTATTTAACAAATGGACAATTTTAGTTCAACATTATTGATATCTAACAAACAATATTTTTACTGTTCATGCATGTGTTTATCAAATACTTACCATGTTCCTGCCATGGAACCATCATGGGACCAGGTCCCTGGGATAAAAATGAAAGAGTCAGTTTCTGCCTGAAGCAGCTCACACACAGTTCTATGGGATCACTGGTCTATTCTAGTTACAACACATGACCATTTGTGCACATGGATTTAAGTAAAACCTCCCTGGTATTCACTAAAAAATAAATAACAACAAAGTTCAAGAGGAAAATAAGCCCTTCTCCTCCACAAAGGATAATGTCCACCCACACTCTGCCTTCTTTCTAGGTTACTTGTATCAAATAAAATAAGTGCCGTACAGTTAAATTTAACTGCTCTCTAAATATTTTACACATTTCAGCTCTATCTGATAAACACAAATGCCTTGAGGTCTAACTCTGAGGCCCTAGATGACCTTAGTATAAATGTGAGCACATGAAATATAACCAACAAATATGTGAATTTTCAAAATCTAAACTGTTATTTAATGCTCAATTATGTAGGCATCTGGTTATTCAAAGCTTGGTGAAAATTCTGATATCCATAAAATAGGTTTGTTTTTTGGGTTTTTTTTTTTTTTTTATTTGTTTGTTTGTTTGTTTCAACAAACTTCAGTAAAGGTCATAGCCCTGACAGGTCGGCAAGGGAAATTTCTACCAAAGAGAAAGAAAAAAAGAAGATGGGAGAAAGAAAGGAAGGAAGAGAGGAAAAATTCAAGGATATTGTTAGCATATAATAATACCCTTAAGGGGGAAGACAATCCTATTTTTGTGTTTTAGAGCAAATACTCAAAGACAAAGCAAATACACAAATGTGCTTTTCAAATAATTCATTAGAGCAAATACTCAAAGACAAAGCAAATACACAAATGTGCTTTCAAATAACTTCAAAGTATTCTAAAGGCAATTTAATAGCAACTTTTCCAGAACAAAAATCATATTTTTAGGCAAATCCCATTTGCACCTATGGATGGTAAATATTCTGGACATTATTAAAGTGAACAGTTGCCAGAAATGGGGAATGGTGAACAAAGGTGGTGGGTTAGAGCCATTCATCATTCTCACAGACACAAGTACTGGGAGTATCAGGCGAGATAAGGGATTTAATTGCATTGGTGTATGTCTATTATAAATTCATTCCCTCCTCATTTGCAAACTAAGAAACAAATGAACTTTTTGTCCAGATGGTGAGCTTACCAAAAGCACCTGGGGGGCAAGTGTCACACTAGTATGGTTATGACCCGCCATTTCCCTCCATGGGTTTTATTTTCTATGAAACAATGTGTAAAAATTTACATAAAATAATACTGTAACACATTGTATTTGCATCTCTACACAATAGATCTATTGACATAGCTTATTCCAAATGCATTTGATGGTTTTATCACCCTTCCTGCAGGTCTAGACTCCTTTTTCCTCTGGATCAGGGAGCATTCAGAGGCTGCGATGACCCCACCCATGTCATCCCTAAGATTTAAATTGTTTTTCTTTCTTTTGTCCTAGAACAGGAAATAAAAAACCCTATTGAACATTATTCTCCTATTAAGAAACATCATAATTTTGTACTTACAACTTACCAGCCTAAAGTTCAAGCTTACTTCTAACTATCTTAGAATTAATTTCACTGTGATGACAGAATGGTGCTAATTTCAAGTCAGAATGAAAGGACCTGCCTTAAAATGATCAGTGTATAATTAGGGAGAAAATACCCCATCTTTATTACAAAGAGAATACTATTTTTCCTATTTGAATTCTAATTAATTAGTGTGCTCAGGTTGTGAATCAGAATTTTTTCCTCCATCCCTGGCCTTCATCCTTCCATGATGGCATCATGGTCCCTCCAGCCAACGCACACAAACAATGCTGACTTTACAACTGTCTTGTTTTCCACTGCTCAACACACAGATGTTCTCAAATCAAGTATTTTTTTACCCTTTGTGTAATTCCTCTGGTGTTAGCAGTTGGGCGTCTTCCCAGGTCAGTACACAATTGGGAGACTAGGGCAAATCTTTGGAAACTTTCATTTTTCATTTTTTTTTCTTGCAGAGAGGGAGGTCCTCATTGTAAGTTGAAGTTGAATATCTATAAATTAAATATGCCCTTTTCTTCATGATCCCTGTAATAATATGCCTTTCCAAATCTGAAATCAAGCAAGTGAATACTCTACCCCAGTCACTACTCCTTTCTGAAACTCAGTCCTCAGGTTCGATACTCCAACCTTGAGTCTCAACCATAAAGCAAGATAAAGTGAAGACTGCCTTGAAGGGCTCCACTACAATTTGAACTTTACCTTAGAAACACAGCATCACCTAATCATTTATGCCTTCGTATCAATCTGAAATAAAAAATAAATAAATAAAATGGCTCATTTACCTTAAATAATATATGTTCAATTAAATGTGATTATATTTTGAGAAAGAATGGAACTTAGGAGACTTCTTGTTCAAGGATAGAATGACAGTGGAAATGTGAATGCACATTTGCAAATTATGCGTGTCTACGTACATGCAGATTACATCTGTAAACAAATGATACCCAGGTCACTGAATCTGTACGTCAGACTTGACCTAGACGTCATGTCCATGCCAGTGGCTACCTCAGAATCTCTTCATGGCAGAACTGCATTCATCCAGTTGGAACAATGAGTTTAGAGACTTGACCTAAACTGTATTTTCTTAGCAAGCATATTTTGTGTGCAGAGACATGCTTTCTTGCAGTAGTCAATGGTGGGGAGCACTCCTGGCCAACGGTCTTGGCACCGTGCCCCTTGGTGATGTGCCATTGGTTAAGGTGAAGCACACAGCCCGTCAGGAGCTGGTTTTTGGGGTTCTCTCCCAGCTCTTTCTCCCCCACACGTTTTTCCAGACTACTGGTCAAATGCTTGCTCATGTCACTCCCCTCTCTAGCACACAGACGGCCAGCGTTAAGTGAGGCAGAGGAGATAAGGTCCCCTCACCTACAACTTCTACACCTCCTCCCCAGCCTCGTCCACATTTTTAGTCCTTTGGAGTTGAGAAATCAGCTCTTTGAAAGCACTCACATCACCCCAAGACAGCTCCATAGGGCACCCACAGAGACCTCGTTCCAAACTACAGTAAAACAAAATGAGGGGGTTTCATCAGGCCAGTAGAGGAATGAGACTTTAGTCCTTTGGAAAACAAGCCCATTTGGGGGATTTTGTGGCTTCTCTCAAAAGATAATTCTAATGCCTTCATCTTCTGGTGTTCTGTTCCAAGCTCTCCTTCCAGTGCAAGAGTTTCTCAGCTCTGTTGGGAAGGAGACTCCAAGAGACGGAGCCGGCATAGTCTTCTGAGAATAGAGGGCCAGCAATGTAGCTGATAGATTCTGTTCTTTCTATGTTGGCAAAAGACATAATATCTATTAAGCAGCAATAGATAAAGAAGGAAAAGAAAGGAAAGGATATGCATCATAAAGACTGGAATGTGGCAGGCCAATCCTGTGACATTTGACAGCAGTGCCCGGGCCACCTGGGAGTGAGTTACATCCAAGAAGGATCCCAAAGAATTTCCTTCCTAACTCCCCAGCCCACTCCCCCTGCACTCTTCTCTTCGGTGCCTTCCGTTCCCTCTTGGTTCGTTTTTTCTCAAGTCACTGCAGCTGTGACAGCAACTCTCTTGGAATCTCACCCCTGGTAAACTTAGCTGCTGTGGGCAACACCAAGTGTGAGCAAGATCCTGAATTCATTTTGAAGCCTAGAGGGGGTTTTCTAACTAGCTGAGATAAACAAGAGAGTAAGGAGGCATCTTTCAAATAACACTGACCTGGGGACAAATCCTAACTGCCATGTGTTCCTTGTATTACTTTGACAATGTTTCTAAATTTTGAGGGGGGTCAATTTTATTCTATTATAGAATAAGGATGATAATACCAGCTTTATAGTACCATTCTGAGAAGTGTGATATTGAGTATGACCATCTGTGTACTAGGGGGGCTCAGGCAATGACAGCTGCCATCAATATTTTAATAAATATTACTCTGCTCTCACCTAATATTTTGTCTTTTCTGTTCTTTGATCCATCACTAATATTGTCTGAAGAAAATTGAAAAAGGTCAGAAAAAACTTCTGTCTCAATTTATTTTTGCTTTGAAATAGCCAAAGACATTATGTCAGAAGACTTCTCTGAGCAGAGAGACCTTGTTTTTGCCAGGAAAGATGAAGATTCAATTATTGGAGAAAGAGACATTTTTCACTAAACATGATAGGAGAAAAGAAGTCTGCTTCCCCCAAAGCCACTGTCTTCTCTTTTCTTGCAGGAACAGAGACAGCACTTCATGTGCACAGCGTGTTGAGTGCTTTGCTAGAGACCATTCACGTGTGATCTTATTTTTCTCTCTCAAACATCCTCTGTCCCTCCAAACCTCCTCCCTCTTCCAGCTTCCTTTCTAGGTAGAACATACCATTATCCATACTTTGACTCCTTTGTGAAATCAATGGCTATCGATGTATTTTTTTTTTTTCCTTCTCCTGGGAGCTATGACTCAGAAGCTTCAAATTGGAAAAGAGAAAGCTAAATGTGAAACAGTTTGAAATTTTAATTTTCATCATGTCAAAAGGTTTCCTTTCCCACTCGTCTTCTCTTTCATGAAAATATACTTATACCTTCTCTATTTTATTTAAAGTTAAATCAAAATCAATGCTAAAAAAGAAGTGTTAGAAAACCTGGATCCTCCTGGTTACCTCTGGCCCTGTTTGGCTTGTTGGTGTTTGTTGCTATTGTTGTTGTCAACAGAAAGGATAACTTTAAAAATTAATGAAAGTGCAAAACCTCGATTTCTAAGAGACCCTCTAGTATCCCTCTAATGCTGAATAAACATCATGAAGGATTTTTGTTTAACTCCTCTGTGTATGAAGATAATGTGTAGGTAACCAAAATGAAATTAGCATATTCAAGACTCAACTTTGGAACAAAGTATCTGTATCCAAAGGTCTTACAACATTGGTGTCTGGCTCAATCCCATCCTGTTGACTTCTGGCTTTCACAAGGACATGTACTCGTCTCAGAAGGCAATTAAACATCAAATGGGAACAAAATCATAAACACATTATTCTTTCCAGGAGTTGCCCTGGAGAATTGACATCAAGCCAATGCCAGTCCCCGTCCTTCAGAGGGCTGATGCTGCCTTGGGGTGTTGAGGCATGTCCAGCACGAGGGACACGGGACAGCCTCTTGGGCTGGAGTCTGGGCATCTTTAGCCCTTTCCTTATGGATGAGAGAACACTGAATCCCCTGACACATTTCCTCACTACAGAGAGGCCTGAACAATAGTCCTTTCCACAGAAAATGAAAACTTCGACAGACTTAAGCCAAATCAAATGTATAAATTTATTATTTAAGCAGTTTTTACCAATGCAGGAAAGATTTTTTTTCCTTATTATGAAATCAAATTTCTCAAACTAAGGGAGATGGCATTAGCCATTGCTAAATGCAGAAGTGTCTTCTTTCTTGACATTCTTTCTGGGAAAGTCCTCAGTGGGCTGTCTGCCTACTCCTAACCATCAAGAAATATGTTAATGCAGGAGAGAAGGGATGATGATTTGGAAAGTAGAGTATGTGGCACGACTTGAGTTCACCCTAGGTTATTAAGGAAGGAAAAGTTTCATCATCTGACAACTGTTAAAGAGTTTAAAAAGAGCTAGTGGCTGCCTTCCACTCAAATTATTAGTGAAAATATATACAGAGACATGTCAGCCTAATGGAATTTCTAAACACAGTGTTAATACAAAACAGTTCCAGGCCACAAGTGCACATCTGTGATGATGGAATAGCGGGAGCCTGCAAACCTGATCCCAGGCCCAGCATAAAGGAGGTGCCGGCAAATATCAACACCCCCACCTTCCAGCACATTGCCAGGATTCAGGAGTTAATGCTCCTCCTACACCTGGCCAAGAGCCTCCTCAGAACACATGAATGGTAAAGCAGAGATAGGCACTGGTGTGGTGCAGCTGTCCCAGCCGGCCTCTGGTGGCACTCGGATGTTTTCCACAGGAGACGTGGACTTCAGTATCGGTGGGTTCATAAATACTTTCTAAATCTGTGCTTGATTCTACAAAGACCTGGCTAGATTCCTGTAGAAAGCCTGGGTCCAGATCACTATGAACCCTGCAGTTCTTTGTGGTCAGCTTTCCGTAGTTGTCTTGGCTTCCAAAGAGATGACGTGGAGTGACGCAGCTGCCACCACACCTAGGGGAAAACATGGAGCACAGAAGGTTGAAACAAGCTCTCTCTCTGCAAATGTTAGAATCTCTGGTCTATGAAAAGTGATTTTCTGTTGCATACAAATGAATTCTCAAGCCCTAAAAGACAGTTTTGGACATTCTTGATTCTTCTCAGGTTTTGGTCCAATGTTAAGGGGAAATTCACATCTGGCATGAATCCACACTGTGCATCCCTATTTAACCCAATGACCAAGTGTTGGCAAACTCCAGTGACATCTACCAAAACCAACCTGAGATGAAATTAAGTAATAATTATATGGGGAAATCAGATTGCACCTGTAATTTGTGAAAACAAATTAACTCTCTCTCAAAAAAAGTAGCCAGTCTTCTGAAAAGGTAGGTGACCTACAGGGTATAGCTTGGGGTGACCTGTACCTCCAGGACAATCGCTCAGTATAAAATTTCATCATTCAAACATAACCGGAGGACTCCGTAGAGGGTTCATCAAGAGTGTCACGATTTTAAGTCAAATGCCATATATCCCTCCAAATTAAACCATCTTCCCTCAGCATTCTTTGAAAGGATTATTACCTTTTTTGGGTTTTCAATATTTTCTGATTAAATAGTGGCTCCAACAGAGTCATCAGTTTTAATCAAAGACTTTTGCTTTGAAACAAAAAGAGCTCTATCATTTTCACATTTGACACCACGCTGAGAGAAGACGGGTGGGAGGTGTGACCACAGAGAAAAATACACATATTTTATGCCTTTTTTCCCACAGAACAAAGGAAAATGGAGCATAAAATAGTCATGAATTGCTGATGATATTAAACCCGAAAACGCCCATTTCCTAGGAAAAAAGAAGCAGGGAACTACACATTATCTCGAACTTCTGTTTTGTTCATGGGCAGAGGAAAACGCTTTTGAATGTATCATCACCCATGATTGGCAGAGAGTAATTATATTGTTCCTGTATGGTTTTGAAAGATTAAAAGGTAGATTAAAAAATAATTTAAAAGTAATAGTGTACATAGTCATTTCTCTTCAATTTGTTCATGTAATCAGTCATCAAAATGGAAAAAAGGAAAAAGCGCTCTTTGATAATACACACTAGTAAGCAGAGTGTCTGTCATTTCAGCATAATCAGATGAATTTTTGTTTGCAAATTATAAATTATTCAGAAAGCTTCTTGTTACAGTTATATGGTTGTTTACTGTGGGAGGGAGGGAGAGCTCACTTCATTTTCCTGATGTACTCTCTAAAAATGGAGGCAAAAATAAAGCATTTGGCACATTTAGTGGGAGCGCCTGTTCCAAGCTAAATACAAAACGAAGACAAATGCAATAATTGAGCTGCATTTATGAAACCAAAATATAATTGCACTCGGGGATTGTGCGGCTGTTTCTTCATGTGTAACTGTCTTTGTATAACGGGAGTCCTAGCTAGTGTGCCCATACACTCTGTACTTGGAGGCAGGGTCGTCGTCCTTACTGAAGGTCACAGTACAGATCTGACAAGAACAAGTACAATCTCCAAAAGCAAACTGCCAGTTTGAGAAGCAATCAAGCCGTTTCCACAGGGCTGATTGCCTCCAACTCCACCTCGAGGCATTTAACAAAGTGGCAGCCAGGTCTGGATTAATCAGCAGAGGCACTAATGAACCAGCCTTGCCCGAGGTTTCCTGTGCTCTCTGATTCCTAACTGCCTCTTTAGTGAGTGACTCGGGGACTCGAGTGAGGTTCGTGCAGACAGCCCCATCTCCGCCTGGGCCCAGACATTTGATGGCAGAGGAGAGAAAGTCTTGCTAAGTGCTGCATTCATGTTGTTTGTTGTTGCTCAAAATGCACCTCCTATAAATATTTAATTTGGGAGAGTGAAATGCAGAGAGGTCGGGTAAGGATTCGGGCTGAGAACTAGACTTGTGAATTCCATCGGCTAAGTTTTAAGGATCAGAAACACGCGATCGGAAGCCCCCCACATGGTCTCAGCACATAGCAGGCTCCCAGGACGCAGTGATGAGTGTGAGAGTGTTATCAGCTTCAATGTCAGAGCTTTAGGAATCTGGCAAGGTAACAGGAAAAAAGGAGATCATTGATAACCTGTGACTGGGCTTCTCAGCAGCACCTCTGAGACAAGCATTCATGTATGTGCAAATCATATATTTGAGAAGGAATTCCAGGAAGCTCTGGGAAAGGAGCAGGAAGGGAAACAGAGAAAAAAACATCCACAACAAAGAATGCATCACCAACTTAATTGCCACTGAAGTTTAATCCCAACGGAGACCTCAGAGCTCCGGTGAGGACATGCACCTAAGTTATCCCAGGGCAGGAGCACAGAGTCTTAACCTCTCTGCTCCTGTAAATCACTGGTTAAGAGCGGCCGGGTGTGAGAGTGGTGGACCCATCTCCCAGTATGTTCATCTGTGCCACATGTGTGAGCAGGCAGGCTGTCACCAGAGCGAAGCCTTGAGCTTAGAGTCCCAGGTGCTGGGCCATGTGGCCAGGTGCTCACAGCATGCATTCCTAAATACAACGCATGCCTGGATTAAACAAAAAAAAAAAAAAAACAATTTTCCTCTACCCCTTGGATTAAAATCAGTATTATCTCGTACCCTCAACACTCCCTAAGTGGCAGCTAAGTCTGAGCCCAAAAGCAGTCTAAAAGAGTGGCAAGAGCAAGTGACTTGCGATTTTTAAAATTTTGAACAGACTCATGCTCCCTAGGTATGTGAAATGGATAGGGCATATTTAGCACATACTTTCTATCTCTCTAAAGGTGTCGGTGCCAGCCACTCTCCATAAATCTGACAGCAGGACCTTTGCCAAACCTACATAAACAAATTGGTCATCACAGCTGAACCAAATAGGTTGGTCTTTGCTTGAACCTGGCAGAGTCTGGACTTATAATACAAGAGTCCATGATGGAGAGTCCTAACCCAGTAACACAGCCACATTTCTCCAAACATGTACAAATCTCATCACAACTTCACTATGCAAATAAACACTTCAAATGCCAGTGAAAAAGAGTCCCTTCAAATTCTCTGCCAGCCCCCTGTTGCTCACCAATTATGTTGAGCATACAGTTGGTTTACTCAAATAAACTATTTCTCTTTAATCCTGTAGAATGTTTCATAGGAAGCTACAACTTGCTGATTAGAAACTAGTCATCCATATTATTTTCTACTGCATAAAATTTTACAAACAATGCTCATACCACACACGTAGCAAGTCAAAACCGTATGCCGAAATGAATGATGAAATGCATAGTGAATAGCCAACCCATGTCAGTCATCAGCACCAAAAGAAATTACAAAAATAAGCAGCGTTCCTTGTGTCTCGTTAATTACTGCCTTTGGAGTTTGAATTGGACTGAGTGTTTTTTACACTTTTTATTCTTAATTGCTGTTTGGAGATGCTGAGGGAGATTAAACAGCTCTTGCTTTTCATTCTTAGAAAGGGCTAGATTTGGTGGTGGTGAAATGTTTGGATCCTTTAAACAAATAGCTTCCTGTCTGTGTCCCATCAGGACGCGAGTGCAAGTGGGAGTCTATAAAGATCTTGGTGGTCGGTATCCTTGCTGCCTAATTGACTATCTCTCTTCATATGCCACAAGCAAACAATTAGAACAAACAAAACACGTAATGTTTTTACCTCCAAACCACCTGCTTCCTGAGCCTCCCTTCAGCCTTTCTTGAGAAGTAGGATAAAAGAAACACTGAGAAAGGGAGGAACTTCCAGGATCAAACAGGTCAAAATATTTCCTGCCGCAAAGGCTGAAAAGAGAAATCAGGCCATTATCAAAACAATTCCTGCACCCCCTACCTCTGCCAAAAGTGCAGATGTAAATTACTTGCAAAATGTGATTGCTTTGAATTTCCCTTGCAATTGTTTAGATAAAGAGTGGATTTCTCCAGAAAATTTATACATCAAAGATTCTTCATTGCACATTCTAAAAAGATGATGAATATAAATACGGTCGTATTTTCTGCAACTCCTCCGATCTTTGTTGTCAAAACTACAAAAGGCAGCCCTAGGTCCAGTTACTACTCACATAATGATCTGATTATTGAGTCAAGGAAGAAATACATTTTTTAATATGACAGACGTCTTGTCAGTTGAAAGGGAGAACTTCCCTCAAATCCTCTCTCTGACTCATGGAGATCATAGAGTTTTATTTTTTTTTTTATTTTTTTTTTTTATTAAATCATAGCTGTGTACATTGATATGATCATGGGGCATCATATACTAGCTTCATAAACCATTTGACACATTTTCATCCCAATATTCAACATAGCGTTTTAAAGGAGGAGCTATGTG
>CAUYPK010011337.1:0-81753 GCA_963574355.1 Loris lydekkerianus | reverse complement strand
TACATATACCACAATTTATTAATCCATTTGTGGATTGATGGGCACTTGGGCTTCTTCCACTTACAGATCTAAAAATAGATCTGCCATTCAATCCTATAATTCCTCTACTAGGTATATGTCCAGAAGACTAAAAATCACATCATAACAAAGATATTTGTACCAGAATGTTTATTGCAGCCCAATTCATAATTGCTAAGTCATGGAAAAAGTATTTCATTTATTAATCAGTGTTCTAGTGCTAAGAACCAGAAAGGTCAGTACTAACAAGAGACACAGGATTTAATGGTAGATCAAGTTTAGAGAGCAAGAAGCTGGCTGTTCCCTCTCTTCCAACATGTCTTGAATGCATTTTGTCCTTTATGTACCTTCTGCAAAGCATCTTTTGCATTTTAATAGACTTCTTAGTCTCCTCAGTTACCTTTCATATTCTTATTTCCTCCCAGTATTCCCTACCCCTCCTGGCCTCACAGTGAGTCCGTTGCTGGTGTTGATGTGTGTTTGGAATGAGAAAGAGGTAATTTAATTGCTCCACTTAAGTTATTTACAACTGTTGCTATGTACTAGGACATATCCTAGAATACATAAATACAGTGGAATCTCTCTTAAGCAAATCCCACTGATACAACCTGTTGGATTAAGCACTGCTCTCACTCCCTCATTACGGCATGCTAACCAAAGTGGCTACTCGTACAGCTGCACATCACATCTCTCTTAGCCATTAAGTTGCTTTCTCCAGAAAGTACTTGATAATGCAATTAGGTTAAATAAATACATGACATCTAACTATGAAAAATAGGTTTATTTTAATCAATTTTAATAATCTGGGAAAAATCTCAAAACCAAGTCACTAAACACACTATCCCCCCCCCCCCGCCACCTCCCCGCATCAAAACCAAATCCCCCAAACTTCTTTAATTAGGATTGGATAAAAGAACTAAAAAGTTCTTTAAGACTGCATGATCTTTTATCAAAATATCTTCTGTTTCCACCAATTTGTTTACTTAACTCTGGTGGAGGGACATGCTCTAATTATTTGGTGAAGAAATGAAAATAATTGAATCGGTTTGTTCATCCAAACAATAGAATGGATGTTCAACAAGCAGTGGTTTGTATCAGGACCCATTTGCTCTCTTTGCAGCCTTAAGACAGTGTCTGATTAGGCACAGCTTAACTGCACCCAGCCATGCATTTCTGAAGCTGTGAAAGATAAATGCTCTGCATAAATACTACTCTCCTCAAGAGATATTTTTAAATAGAAGGTTTTTAAAACTTTGGTTCAATTTTAGAGCTTTTTCTTTTTTTGGTCTCAAAACAACTAGTTTTACACCCCTTCCTTACTCCTCAAACATTTTGTTTTTTTCTGTCAAAACCATTCCTGTATCTAAAGATGCTTGGAATCTTCCTTCCATCACCATCACCACATTAGTGCATGGTTGGACTCACTGGGAGGGGACTCTTCATCTGATGCCACCCACATCTTCCTTTCTTTTTTATTTTATTATTTTTACTTCTTGTTAAGCTGTTTGTTTTCCATGTGATGCAATTTATAGATACAAACATGATGGGACAATGTCCAGAAACAACTCAACCAAAGAGAATGTCTGTGAAATAAGGGACTGCAAACTCATTGCCTTCTATCATTTGGTCATGTTCCTTCTGCACATTTGAACTGGTTCTGTCCCCTTAACAGCTCTCTCCCCACACATAGGTTCTGCCTAATGGCTCCTCAAAATGGAACATCTTTTTGTCTCGGCCTCAGGACATCTGTTTAGCTCCACCCTTACTGACCCTCTACCAGCTCTGCTTTTTGTTTCGTTCATCCCTACAGGTCAATGTATTCAGTATTAACTAACACTTTGTTACTCATCCTGCCCAACGAGATTTAACCTTGAGCTCATGTCTGTGCTTACGAAGCTTGCCTCGCCCCTGGATCTTTTAGTTCCAGCTGTTTAATGCTCCATAGACACAGGCTGGCCCCGTCACTTTCTCTTTTCCAGCTTAGCTTCTAGAATCATAGTCAGGAATATCCTCTTTATTCTGCTTTCCCAAGGTGTATGTTAAGAAAGAGCTTCCTTGAAGGAAATGGTAAACTTAAAGAAAGACCATTCACAAAGTTTAAGGAAAAAGGAAAGATGCATATCTCTATACAGGTATATTGTTAGTGGACTTTCCTAAGGATCTTCACTGTGCCTTTAACAGTAAAGTTCTCTTTCTCTTCATCCTGTCTCTCTCTGTGTGATCACATTTCCATTAGCGTGATGAACATTCTCCTCTGAGATATATAAATTTTATTCTGAATATCTCTTTGATATTTTTATTTGGATGTCTCACAGATCTCACATTTAATACAATACAAATGGAACTCTTAATTTATCATAAAGATTAGTGTTCACTGATGTCTTACCTTTTACAGTTAATGGCAAGACCAGCCACACACCACTGTTTAGATCGTGAACAATGTCCAAATCTCCCAACTGGAATACCACTCCTAGAGAGCAAGGCTTCTATCTCTGCTGTTTATTTTCAAATTGTGCTTTTTAAAAAGGCTCAACATAAGTAACTGCTCATGAATGATTTTGATAGAATGGCCATTGGCCAGCCTGGTCAAAGTTGCCACCACCTCCCCTGGATTTTTGCCTTGGTTGCTCTGCGTTTCTTTCCTGACCCTCTTCACAGACATTCTTCATACATCAAACACAATGAACTTTTGGACAGTAACAAGATATTTAACAGAGACACTTACTATTGACTTAGAAAAAGCACCATGTCCCAGGGGCCACAAACTAACAAACAACCAAACAAAAAACAGGCACTCCATCTTGAAAAGAATACCCAACAATTGAGTCTACTCAGCTAAGGGTTTGGGAAGCACTGCAGTTCTGGCAATACTAATTCCAATTTTCCACATTTCCCTTTACCAAGTCTTATGAGTCAAGAGTTTGTCTATGTAATGAGAGTTGCAATGACTTTTCTCTGCTATAGAAAAAAAATATATATACATATGTCCCAGGAACACAAAGCAAAGTGCTCTGCTAAATGCCCACCATGCTTGTCCAAGTTTAGGAAATATAAGAAAGAGTTGGAGTTTGGGGGTCAGAGAGCAGGGTCGAAGTTTTAGGCAGGAAGTAGATTCCTTGGATGTCTGAAAATTGTGGTGGACAAACTCTGCAGAGCCTTTAAAAGAATTTACAGTAACTCCCCAGAAAAAGTCAGCAATTGAAGACTTGCCTGCAGGAAGGCACCAGGGATCAGTAAATGTTGGTCAATGAAGCAGCAAAAGGTATAGGTCAATCAACTTAAAAATAAAGTGGAGTTATTGTCAACAGTTGTCTTGCATAAAACTGCTGCTTTTCATGGAGTTATTGCTTTTAGAACAATTCAAACCCCTGGCCAACCTGGCAGCTTTGGGTCACAGGGATCTGAGCAATTTGTATGTCTAGCCGAGACTTTGTCTTCCAGCCAGATTGGCCTCTGGTTCTCAAATTCATCTCCCAGGGCTTTTGTCATACTTTTCCACTGACAGTGTTGTTCTTTCTTGAATATTTTTATGGCTTTTTCTACTAGAATTTAGCTTAAGTTGGAACTTCTTGGATACTTTATGTGATAGTCATCTGCCCAACTTGCGTCCTCATCAATTTTTCTGCCAAACTTCCCCTGCATCACCATTTCCTGACAGAGGACATAGATTCAATAAATAGGCAATAAAATAAAACACTTGTGCACTTACCACTGTGAAAGAAAAATTACCTGAAATTTCATTTCTCATAGAACTTATTTATTTATTTTTTTTAATGTTGAGGACCTTAAGTTTATTGAGGAAGAGAAAGACAGTCTTTCAAAATAACAAAGCCTACTAAGCAGGTACCGGTACTTTCACTGAAGACAGTATTCAGGCCTTTATTGCCAGGGCAAGTGGGCAAAGAGGCCATTAAAGACTATTTTTTATTTTGTTTTTTTTTAATATCCATGTCTGGTTATGATGGAGTAACAAAGGTTAGATCTACTCTATTGCCATAACAAGTAAAAACTAGTCAAAATATATAAAACCAGTGTTTTCAGACTTTTTTTTGTTTCACCACTGGTTTTTATTTATATAAAATTTTACTGGTTGATTAAGATGATTATCTCTCAAGTATTATAGCTGCAATGTTAATTAATAAGCATGTTGTACTTAATAATTAAAAATGTATGAATGAGTATTTTTTAGAGACATACTTTGCGATTATGTAAATATCCTGTTCATCATCAAACTTTTACCCACCAATTTCAGCATCCATTGATGACTCTGGCCTGAAATAATTATTATGATGGTCGTGACCACATGATGTTTTCCTAATTCTACCTTTCCTTCTTTATTTGTTACTTGTATTCTGATATAGAGTTCCCTTCTCCTCTCCCTTTCCCTTCCCTTTTTTCTCCCTTCATTTCCCCCCCTTTTTCTTTCTTTCTTTCTCCCTCCTTTTCCTTCCTTTCTTTTTCTTTCTCTGTATTTAACTTAATTATTGCTAGTTTTGAAAAGTCTTTGTAAGAGTAGGGTTGGCACTGATGCAGCAATATGTAAGATTAGGAGATGGGGTCACGCTTATCTGTGTTCCTATGGAAACTATTTGAATATTTGTTTTATATTCATGTTTCAGACATGCTATGAAAGAGTGCCCCTTCACTGCTCAGCAAGCATTTGTAGCTTGTACAGTAGCAGAATGGGCCAAAAGCTTAGTGTTGTGACCTGTTTTAGGAATAAAGTATCTATTGCAGTCCAATTCATAATTGCTAAGTCATGGAAAAAGCCCAACTGCCCATCGATCCACGAATTGATTAACAAATTGTGGTATATGTACACCATGGAATATTATGCAGCCTTAAAGAAAGATGGAGACTTTACTTCTTTCATGTTTACATGGATGGAGCTGGAACATAGTCTTCTTAGTAAAGTATCTCAAGAATGGAAGAAAAAGTATCCAATGTACTCAGCCCTTCTATGGAACTAATTTATGGCTTTCACATTAAAACTATAACCCAGTTACAACCTAAGAATAGGGGGAAGGGGGAGACAGGGTTGGGAGGGGGGAGGATGGGCAGAGGGAGAGTAATTGGTGGGATTGCACCTGCAGTGCATCTTACAAGGGTACATGTGAAACTTTTAAATGTAGACTATAAATGTCTTAACACAATAACTAAGAAAATTCCAAGAAGGCTATGTTAACCAGTGTGATGAAAATGTGTCAAACGGTCTATAAAATCAGTATATGGTTCCCCATGATTTCATTCATGTACACAGCTATGATTTAATAATAGAAAATAAAGAAAAATAAAGAGCTTTT
This sequence comes from Loris lydekkerianus, assembly GCA_963574355.1. Lineage (NCBI taxonomy): Eukaryota > Metazoa > Chordata > Mammalia > Primates > Lorisidae > Loris > Loris lydekkerianus. Next base: position 76,432 of record CAUYPK010011337.1, on the reverse strand, counting down.
AAAAAATAAAAAAAAGGATAAAGTATCTTGAAAAAAAAAGTTCTCATAGAACTTTTTAATGGATTCTAATTTGCAGATCTCTTTCTTGGAAGAGATTAGCATTTCTGATAAAAATATTTGAGTCTCTGATAGGGCTAAATGATTAAATGACATTATGACCTAATAGGAAATTAATGATTCACCTGTCCAGCAGACTTTGGACTGACAAGGATAATTTACTTTTTTTTCTTTTTTCTTGTCTCCAGTCTAATTATCCTTCTTTCTCTCTTATAAAATGTCTTTTCCAACAAGGGATTTAGAAGAATGTATTTGTAGGTTTCTCCCCCTTCACCTGGAGACAACCTTTTACATGCACAGATAAGCTTTTAAAAATTCGTTGTGGACACCCTATTAAAAACGTGCTCGCATCATCAGAACCCATTCAGGTAAAGCACGGGTTGTAACTAAATGGAAAAAGTCACAGCAAACTTATCCTGAGATTACTGTGTTCCTCCATGTTTTTCAATGCAATTATTAACCAATAAGGTTTTTCTGACATTCTGAACACATAGTTAATTCTGGAGCTCTTGTTTATCATGATGTTGTGGCCATTTTAAGAATGTTTGTACTGTAAAATTTCAGACAATCCAAGTTATTAATTTGTACATATGGTTTTGGTCAGGAGGTAATCACTCCTCAGAGTGAGGGTCTACAAAAGTAGTTTAACATTATGGGTCTCTAGCAGGAAAGCCAGAGGAAATACAATAGGCTTCTAGTCAGTGTTTTATGTCAGAAAAGTTTCTGGATCTTTGAGGAATCACATGACTCATTATAGCCAGCCAGTGTTTTATATTTGAGAAATTCCATGATTGTTTAGAAGAATCTCATGCCTGGGATTATAGTGTTACTTAGAATGACCAAAGCCTTAGAGAGACTGGAATGATTAATTATATTCAGAAATGTTTTTGCTATAAGAAGTTATTTTGTTTTTTTGCCTACAGGGTTTTGCTTATGTGTGTATTTGTGTCTGTTTTTGCAATTATCTTCAGCTAATTGTATAATTGGTTCAGTAGTTTGCTCTACATCTGCTTGTCTCTGCAAGCAGTAACTTTTAGTTTTTTATTTTTATGGCCAGTGAGATGCCTTGGGCAGTCTTATGTGAAGAAATAAGTTCCCTACCTGATTAATGCTTCGAGAGCTAGAATAAGAGTTCTAAAGACCTTCAGACTTTCCTTTGGTATATCCACTTGACAACGGTTAGATTTTCTTTTTCTGTATGATGCCCCTATCAAAGAACATATTTGATCTGGCTTTGCTGGCCTCTTTTTCTCGTGCCAATCTCAGAACGAAATATTTACCAGCGCCAGCCTTTTCCCTATGTGCCTAAAAAGTATTGATTGATATTTGTTTTGGTCATGTTTTCATTTGTGTATTTGTATGTTTTGTATGGTGGAGTGTAAGCTCATCAAAGTCAGAGGCTATAATTTACTCATTGTATATCTCTAACACACGGTCGGTATCCAGTATATGCTAATAGAGTAATAAGGTCTGTCTTCTCCACACTGCATCCTATGTTTAGCACAAATCCTACAATGGGAGGGACAATTCGTTTTTGAATGAAAGATCTGCACTGAATTCTAGTTCAATCTGCCCATTAAAATGTCCTTGCTGATGTTCCTACATGAGGCAGCAACAATTTCCTACCCGACTCTGACTATTAAATGTACTTACAACTATCTTTATGTTAGATCCCTAATGTTCATACTAGTTTTGATATCAGCTCCTCATCCTATTACTTTACAGGCTTCAATTACTTAATTGACTTGGCCTCCTACTCAGCTCATGGTTCTACCTACCTCTGTGGCTTTGCCTTGTTAGGTGTTCCCCATAAAACCCTAAAAAGCTAAGCCTTAAATTGGTGGGACCCCATAGTTTTTTACAGAGAGGACACAGGGGATAATAAAGGCATACTGGGTGACCAGCAGCTAACACAATACTCAAGAAAAGTTTCCATGTAAACATGGCACATTGACAAATACCCTATTTTTTTTTATGAGAACGGAGTTTAAAAATTCATAATTTAAAAAATTTGAGAATTTGTTAGTGATGTAAAACCAGAAGTTTTAATTTGCCTTTCAAATAAATTAATCTTCTTATGCTTTAATCACCCAAACCCACTAAATTGACTTTTATTAATATAAATGTGATACAATAATATTATTTGGGAATGGAAAAAATAGTTAGGGGTTGTGGCTTCAATGAGATAAAATGCTCTATATAATAACGTTAAAAAAATGTTGGTTCCATTAGTGACAAGCTAGTGAAGTTCTGAAAAAATGTATTTATTTTAGAAAATGTTTTTATAGATCACACAGCCTCTAAAAATTATTTTCATTTTTAGGAAGTGTATGTATGTGCAATTGTTTTATTGCCTCGTATTGCAGTAAAACTCTTAGAAAATGGTATTTATGGTTTGGGCATCCAATTCATCTTTCATTTGCTCTTAAAATATTTCCAGTATTCCATCAAAACAACTCTCATCAAGGGTAAGACAACTCTCCTCGCAGCTGAAATCAATGGTTACTTGTCATTACTCAAATTATCAATAGCTGATCTCTCAGCAGCACTGACGCAGTTTATCATTCTCTGCAACTTGATATACTTTCTTTCCTTGACTTGAGGATATCAATTCTCTTCTGGCTTTACTTCTATATCCCTGGTCACTCCTCAGTCTCCCTCACTGGCTCCTATTTCTCACCAACTTTCAATATTCAGGAGTTTCAGACCTTTCCTTGGTGCTGATTAAAATCTGCTTTCTTGGGTGGTGCCTCTGGCTCAAGGAGTAGGGCGTCAGCCCCATATACCAGTGGTGGTGGGTTCAAGCCCAGCTCCGGCCAAAACTGCAAAAAAAAAAAAATAATAATAATAATGATAAGTAAATTAAATTAAATTAAAAAATAAATAAATAAATAAAATCTGCTTTCCTCTCCCTCTCATCTCTTGATAGTCTTGTCCAGTCTTGTGAGATTAAATACTCTCATGTATCTCCACACCTTTCTTCCAAGCTGCAAACTGTTTTCATTTGCTTGTGAATCGCACCATGGTGTCTAATGGGGATGTCACAATTATCATGTCCAAAATAAATCTCCCAGTTAGTGTCACTCCTGCTTCCTAACGGTTCACCCAAAAAACCTTGAGTGATCCTGGAGTGCTCTTTATCTCTTAATTCACATCCGAGTTTTCCCAACATTGGAAATACTGATCTACTGCCTGTCCCCTGGCTCTGGCAATTTGGTAGACTACCAGATCTCTACCAATTTCTTGGTGAGATCACTGTAAGGGCTTCCTAGCTTCTCTTGGAACCTGTACCCTTACTCTTCTACAGTCTAATCTCAACAGAACAATGAAAGTGATTCATGAAAACTTTATGTCAGATTAGGTTTCTTCTCAAATTTTGGCATTTTATTTCACTGAAAATAAAAGTAAAAGGCCTAAAATAGTTTGTAAGCCTAGCATACTGCGACTCTCATCGTGTCTCTGAATTCATCTCTCCCTCTTCCTCATTGCTACAGTTACATTAAATTTCTTACTGCTTTTCAGATATCTCAGGATCTTTATCTTAGGATCTTTGCATATCATATACCTACTTCTTGGAGTGCTCTGTACCTAGATATACACTACTAAGTCCCTCCTCAACTCTCCCAAATCCTTCCTCAAAAGTAATTTCACCAAATAGAGCCTAGTCTGACTATTCTATTTAAAATTATATCAATTTAAGCACTCCTTCCACTCTGCTGGACTCCGCTCTTCTCTCTTTCCCTCCATACCATTCATTATCTTCTAACAAGCTCAAACATTTATAGACATTCACTGTCTTCCTCTCAGCATCAGAATAGGAGCTGGACTGGAGATGATTATCTTCTTAATTTTTGTTCACAGCTCCATCCCAAGAACTAACAAAAGTTCTCACAAAGAATGTGCACTTCATGACTGTTTCTGATTGACGGTGAGAATGACACCGTCAATCATTCTTCTATATGAGCCACATTCCCAGCTTGCAATCCCACTTTCTCTCTAAAAGTGTAGGAAGCCATTAAGAGAAATGAAAACATACTAATTTTTGATATCCCATGTGTGAGAGTGTTATTCAAGAAAGAATCAGCCAGAATTGGGGGAAATATTAACCTTTTTCCTTTTATTATATTGATTATCTTTTCACATTTATAAAGCTTAATCACTATAAATGTATTTAAACTCACAAAGAAGGCAAAGAATATAATTACATCAATACAACTGGCTTTTGTATTATAAAATTGTTTCCTGTGCTTTTATTTTCTAATTTATTTTTAATGAAAAAATAAAAATGGAAGATATTCATGGTATTCATCAATAAATTTAATATATTATTGATTTGATGGTTGGAAGTGAAGTGACACCTTAGGATAGTGGACACAGTTTCCTCTGGAGGCAGAAGGCATTGGTAACATGTGAAGAGGGATATTTTTAGGGGGCTTACAAGAAAATTAGATTTCAAGTAGAAGAGGTGAAAATCATTTTCATTGTCAAGTAGACAATTCACTTCTGTTAGCAAGTACATGAGCTCAGACAGTGGTTCTCAACCTTCCTAATGCTGCAACCTTTTAATGCAGTTCCTCATATTGTGGTGACCCCCAACCATAAAATTATTTTCATTGCTCCTATATAACTGTAATTTTGCTACTGTTATATATCATGTAAATATCTGATATGCAGGTTGTATTTTTACAATTATTTTTACAATTATAAATTTTACAAATATTTTTTACAATTACAAAGGGATCGTGACCCACAGGTTGAGAACCACTGGTAGAGATGGTCCTAAATTAAGAGCAAACAGACTGTGGCAAGCTAGGAACTAGAAATGGAGGCCCTTATAGTTTAGCATTCTAAAGAGCTTGGACTTTTGGAATAGAAGAACAGCATTTCTAATAGCATCATTTGTAAATTTATCTGTGGTGTCATTAAATGTTTAAAATTCATTAGATTTCAGGTAGATTTGTTAACTGTTTATATAGCCTAGGCTTAGCTTTTACTATACATAGTAGGGAGAAAAGAAGTTGTGCCTACACTTGAGCCAAAGAAACATGGGGTAGAGCAGTTGCAGCCTGATAGAGTCTGGATTCAAGATGGCGTAGGTGACGTACTGCAGAGGATAAACAGGACAGAGGTCTACAACCAGACAAAAGGCCACCTACATAGTGAGCCAGGACAGGTTTGGGGAACATGTTTACATAACCCAGTGATATCTATAATTGCTATTGGAGAAGACTATGGTAATTCACTCTATAGAATAATGGCAAGGATATTCAGGATTTTGTGATTGGAGGCTGAAGAGGAATGTGGCTGATAACTTGGGGGAAATTTATGTTATATATAAAATAAAATAATCTTGAAGATTTTGTTTTTAGGCAGAAAATAAAGAAGTAAACTCATGTCATGAAAGGAAACTTAATTGTGCAGTGGGTAAAGAACAAAAAGACTTAACCAAAGAAACTAATAGAAATAAATCTAATTTAAGATTTTTCAATGTAAAACAGGCTATTCCAAATATGTCTATAAGAACATAAACAGAAGAGATGGGAAGTAAACTCAAGCCTGGTAACTTGTAGTCACTGGAAGGAGAAGATACCACTAAGAAAATAAAGGAAGAGAGATAAACTTTTTCATAGAAAATTAGGAGAACTACTAAACTTTTAAAAAATCTAACTATATCTTTTTCCACTTTGTCTTCTCATTCCCCCTTCCCTTCCCATTTGGTGGTAACCACTATTTCATTCTGTCTCCATGAGATCAATTGTTTTAATATTTAACTCCCATATTATGAATGAGAATGTATATAGTTTGTCTTTCTGTGCTTGGATTATTTCACTTAATGTTCTTTAGTTCTATCCATGTTACAATTAGCAGGATTTCATTTTTAATATCTATACACATGCAATATCCCACTGTACAATTTCTTATCATATTCATCCATAGATGAACAATTAGATTGGTGACAGATTGTGACTGTTGTGAACAGTGCTGCAATAAACTCGTGAGTGCTGTTAGCTTTTCAACATACTGATTTCCTTTTTTTAGATATACTATATGCCAACCAGTGGGATTATTAGGTCATGTGGTAGTTCTATTTTTAGTTTTTTGAAAAGCTTCTATACTGTTTTACATACTGGTTACACTAAGTTAGCTAAAACTCTATCCATATTCACACCAGCATTTGTTATTGCCTTCTTGGTAAAAGACATTTTAACTAGGATGAGTTGATATCTCTTTGTAATTTAATTTGCATTTTTCTGATGACTAGTCATTGTGAACTTTTTTTTTTTTTTTTTGCAGTTTTTGGCTGGGGCTAGATTTGAACCCACTACCTCCAGCATATGGGGCCAGCACCCTACTCCTTTGAGCCACAGGCACCATCCCTCATCTTGAACATTTTTTTATATACTTTATATTCATCTTTATGTTTTCTTTCAAGAAATGTTTATTCTGATTATTTGCTTACTTTTAATCAGATTAATTGATTTTTTTCCTATTGAGTTGTTGGAGTTCCTTATATGTTCCAGGTATTAATATCTTGTCAGATGGAGAATTTGCATATATTTTCTTCAATTCTGTGGATTGTGTCTTCAGCATGTGAATTGTTACCCTTTCTGTCCTGAAGGAGTTTAGCTTGCTCACATTTGTTCAATTCTGCTTTGGTTGCTTGTACTTTCAGAGAGTTTCTCAAAATATCCTTTCCCCTACTAACATCCTAGAATGTCTCCCAAAACTTTTAGTAATTTCATAGTTTCAGGTTTTAATTTAATTCTTTCCGCATTTTTATTTGATTTTTGTATATGGGAAGAGGATCTAACTTCATTCTTCTGGATATGTATATCCCTTTTGCTCACCACCAGTTTTTGAAGAGACTGTCCTTTCCCCAAAGTATATTTTGGCAACTTTGGTGAAGACAAGTTCATCACAGAAACAAGTATGTGAATTTATTTCTGCATTATTTATTCTGTTCTCTCAACTTGAAGTCAATTTTTATTTGATAGAAGTACAATGTTTCTGTTCAATTTTGTTTTCTTTTGCATGAAATATCTTTCCATTCCTGAATTTAAGTCTCTGTTGTACTTATGGGTATAGTGAGTCTCTTGTAAGCAGCAAATGGTAGGATTGTAATTTTTTTTTTTTTTATCCATTTAGCCAATTATATATTTAAACTGAAGAATTTAATTAATTTTTATTCAATGTTATCTTGATAGTTAAGCATGCACTCCTCCTTTTGTTAATTGTCTTCAGGATGTTTTATAGATCCTTTTTTTTCTTTCTTCATGCTTTATTTTTTTGAACCTTGTGATTTTTTTTCTGGTGCTGATACTTACGTCCTTCTTCTCAGCTCTATATCTGCTACAATTTTTTTCTTTTTATTTACCATAAGTCTAACATGAAGAATCTTGTGGGGAAAAAAAAGAATCTTATACTTATAATGGAGTATTTTAAGCTGGTAAAAACTTAACTTAGTCATAGAAAAATACTCTAGACTTTTACTCTCTTTCCCATAATACTTTTTGCCTTGTTTTACATCTTTATGTATTATGTGGTCTTCAACAACTTATGTAGCTGCTATTTTTGACCACTTTGACTTTTAATATTCATATGGAAATTTGAAAGATATAAATAGTACCATTGTATTACTTCAGTATTATGATTCTGATTATGAATTTACCTCTTCTACTGAGTTTTATATTTTTATATATTTTCATGATAGTAATTATTGGACTTTTATTTTCAGTTGTAGAACTCTCATAATTATTTGTCGTAAGATCAATGGCTAGTAAGTGAGTATTGGTGAATTTCATCTTTCCTTGCTTGAGAAGGATTTTTTTTTCTCTCTTTTCTAAACCATAGCTTTTCTAATTATAGTATTCTTTATTGGCAGTGTTTTTTGTTTTTTGTTTTTAATCATGTCATTTTCTCCTGGCTTGCAATGTTTCTGCTGAAAAATCTGCTTGTAGTCTAATGGAGATTCCTTTGTATGTAGCTTGATATTTTTCCTCTGTTTTTAGAATTCCCTAACCTGGGCTCAAGACCTGCAAAGACTGAAGAATCTCCTGTAGCAAGGACTCAAGACATCTACAGTGATGATGGGAGTGAGGACTGGTGGCCTCTTGTTTATGTTTTTCCTCCTGGCTCCAAGTAAATCCTAGTGAGAGAGATGGTGTAACAGTGGCAATGTGTTCTCCTGTGCTTCTATGCTCCACAGAGATTCTGTTAATCCCCTGCTGTTCTGAAGAGCTCTGAACTTTGGAAACTATAGTCAAATTTTAGTTTTTTACAGTTGTTTTGATCATTTGGGGGTGGTGGTGAGCCCAATGCATCTCTACTCATCCATCTTACTCCTTTTTCTAAACTTCCTTCTTTTCCTAAAATCAGTAATGAAGCTTTTATATTTTGACTGACAACTATTTTAATTGTCACCCAAATGAGATAAAGCAGATTTAGTTAAAGCAACTCAGGTGAAATCTGTGGAATTTACACATTTATTTTGAATTCTGGATGGTTAGTTTTGTAGAAAATACTTTTCCCCCATTTAACAGTAAAGAATTTCTTCTTAAATATTCACACTAATGAAGCTTTATATGTAACTATGCAAATTCTTAGATATGACAATTGTACAGCAATTAAGAAAAATAGTCAACAAATATATTAAGCAGTGAAAAACACTAGCACATTACTTTTTGAAGTTATTGTCAGAATTTTAAAGAGTTAGATTGAATTAAATGTACTTAGTATTTTCAAGTTCATGTGAATTCTTTTTTGTTTGGGTTTATTATTTTTCATGAATGACTGTTTCTAATTTTCATTTTCACTGAATCAATTTCATTTAAATATCAATAAGAATGGGAATGTGACATTTTAACATTCATAAGAATAAATACATTTTATAATTATATGCACTTATTTAAAGAACCACAAAATATTTTACCAATGTGTTTTTTTATTGTGCTTATACAATTAATGCTTTTTGAAAAGGCTTTGTGGGAGGCCATAGGGCATGGTTCTGAGAAATAAATTAAAGAGAGGTGGAAAACAATAAAAATATTTAGTACTTTTTATTTATTTTATATTCATTTTTAATATTTATAAAAATGCACTAATGGGGCAATCTCTGAGCTCATTTGCAAAAATTAAACAAGAATTATAACAGACAGATGATGCTGTAGATCATCATAAATTAAATAATAGACAACTTTTATCTTTCTTTCAATTGGAAAAGGATCAACAGATGTTTAAAAAAGCATTCCTTTTTTGTAATCCCTTTGTATCTGATGTAATCCCTTCGTACCTGAAAAAAGTATTCAGTATAATGTAATCCCTTCGTATCTGAAAAATGTAATCCCTTCGTATCTGAAAAAAGTATTCAGTATAATAAGATTTTTCACATTTGTTTCCATCAAATCAAGTAAGAAAATACATTATATGTATGTTATAAATCACAATGCTTTTGTATAAATTTAAAATCAATTTTAATTTTGTTTTTTAATACTCCATATAAGAAAGAAGTTGCTCACTTTATTGTCATCATATTACTTTATTTTAGAGAGTCTAGCTTATGTAAAGGAGCTAATTATAATTTGATGGCTAAGATATCTGCTATAAAAGTGAAAAATTAGGATCTGGAATTACTCTTAGTTAAGAGATATTTGAAGTAAGGCAAGTGCAATCAGCTTAAACCTAGTTTGTAAGTCACAACATATTATAGCTTTTGAAAGAAATTAAAATTCCTACAAAATTAGGAATAGAATCAATAAAGAAGCATCCTTGAATTATGGATAATAGTTGAGCTGCTTTGATATGATCCTCCTCATTAGTAACTTCCTCATAGTTGTTACAACATCTTTCTTGATTCTCCCAAGCCTAGTTTCCCCCACCGCATTCTGATTAAGGTACTCTTGGGCTTGGTTTTCACCATCTTTGAACCATCAAAGCATCTTTATCAGTTAGACTACTTTTGACAGCAAGAACTATTATAGAATACTCAGCTAAAAGTGGCTTAAACAAAAAATATTTAATTAACTTATTACAATTAACCAAGAGGTAAGTAGTTTGAGTTGAGCAGTAGCTCATTTTGATATCAATTTTGAAAATTCTAAGATTTCTTCTTCCTTCATGTCCTCTGTAATAGGTGGACAATATTTTAACTTCAAGCAGCAAATATGGCTGCTACAGTTTAAAACATCATGTCTAGAGACTGTGACTTCTAGATTGTTGATTAAGTTGCTTTGGGGACACTGTCTCCAGTGAAACAACCATAAACAGGTGAAAATTATTTTTTTAATACAAAATCACCTATTTCGTGTCTTAGAAATTGTCCTAAAGACATACAACATATAAGGAAAACTTTATTTTGAAAAAGTTACAAAATCTCAGAACGAACAGTAAGATTCTGTGGTATTTAGCCCATGACCCAATTTCATGTATAGCAGTCAAAAAGTACTGGTTCCTGAGTGCTGTTACCCTAGCTCATTCTCAAGGCTGTGGGAATTTAAATTTAATTTCTTGCACACCAAAACAGACAAGCATAACAGAAAAAGGGCTTTCATTTCCATTAGTATCCTACTCATGCAACAGGAGTGACAGAGAAGTGAGCTGCTATCATTATCCACAGCTAAAGGGAACTGACAAAGTTTCTGTTTGGAGAAAGATGCAAGTTGTAAGAACAAAAAAGTCTTTAAGTTTTCCTTAAGGTATTGATTTTAATTGGAACAGATTGTGAGAAGGTTAAAGCCTAAGGGCACTGTTGAAAAAAAACAAAAAACAAAAAAAGATTTGTTAGTGAAACATTAAGAGGAGGAGGGTTGCTCCATGATGGCAACAAATGAAACAGCAAACAAACTAAGTCTAACTGGAAAACTAGGGGAAACCTAAAAATAGCTAAGCAGAATCCCTCTGGTGTTAATAAAAAGCCAGGAAGACTACCTCTGCAAGAAAGCTGGAATGTAATTAAATCAGAATGTAGAAAAATTTATGTTCCACAGAGTTGTCAAAAACAATGGAATAATAGGTAGCAATTAGTAGAAGCTAATGGCTGGATCTGATACTAATAGAGGCAAATTAGCTTGAATCTTAATGGGGAGATAAGAGAAAGAGAATCAAAAAGAGACAGCTGAAATCACTAGCATCCCAAGGAGTCAGAAGGGTCAGGGTGACTGTACACGTAACCAAGGCTGCATACTCTCAGGAGTGACACCAGAGGCTGCATCTTGCAGAGGAAATAGACTTCATTGAAATATTCCAACCAAATCACCAAACACATAAATATGCAAACAATAGCATCAAAATATGTGTGAGTATTCAGTGTTTCACCAATATTTTAACTTAAATGTCTAGTTTTGATAGAGACACACATTCACAGAGGAAAACAGCAAGTGACAGAGAAAGGAAAAAGTTAGGAAAATGTGGTTCATACACAGGGGAAAGAAATGTCAAGCAACAGAAGCTGCCTTTGAGAAGGCCAGATGTCAAAACATAGCAAAAATATCAAGAACATCTTGTAAATATGTTTAAAGAAGCAGAAAATATGATGACAATGTCTCATGAAATAATGTACATCAACAAAAATCATTTTTTTGAAAACTAATGGAAATTTTGGAGTTGAAAAGTACAATAATAGAAATGAAAAATCAACTAACAAAACTAAGGAATGGAGTTTTGCTGGCAGAAAAAAAAATTGGTGAATTGGAAGATAGGTAAATATTGTAAAATGTGATGAACAGAGAGAAAAAAGAAAGAAGAAAAATAAGCATTGACTCAAAGTAACATGTGACATATTAAGTGTCCTAACAGACATACAGTAGGGAATACAAGAAGAAGAGAGAGAGGCAAAGGCAGAAAGATTTTGGAAGAAATAATGGCTGAAAACTCCCCAAATGTGATAAAAACACATTAATTTACACACCTATAAGCTCCACACATCAAAAAACTCCAACTGGGATAAAAACAAAGGGATTCTTCATACTCAGCTTCTGAACAATCAAAATGCTGAAACACATACATCTATATGGAAAATGGGGATGCAAAAGTCACGATGGCAGTCACCCGGCTACAGTCCACATCTTGCAAAGTGAGGCAGGAATGAGAAGAAACATTCTTCAGGTGGTAGTCGTAATTTCTCACCAAGCAAGTCTCTCAAGTCCTGAGACTTGCGCTATTTAAATGCCCTAAATGCCCATCCCTTTCACCATCTATTTGAGAAATCAGATACTTCTTAATGTGCAAACTTGAAGTTTTCTTTACATTATATCTTCTTTTAAAGAGTAATATGGTTTCAATTGAGTCCCACATTTTAAATTCACTGACCATTAACGAGGTTAAAAAAAAAATAACAACAACAAAAACAAACAAACAAACAAAAAACCCCAAAGACCCAAATCTGTTTGGGCCTTTTAATTACAGAAACTTTCCTAGAAATATGTGTCCCAGAAAGCAGCATTGTTGGCCTGAGTACTCTGTGGATCCCAGAAACCTCATTTACATGTTATCAGTCCTAGACTCTGACTTATAACAGATGAGAAAAAAATACACTAAAGTGGGAAAGAGCTACTAAACTATTCCTTCCATTATGGGTGCATACCAGTTACACCAGCAAGAGTGATTGTTCTCTTTAGCTGACAGAGAACCGAACTGGAGGTACTTAGGAGAGACCCGTAGGAATTAGCAAAGTTGAAAAGTCTAGGACCAGACAATAAATATTTCAGGCTTTTTTTTTGGCCTCATAAGATTTCTGTTCCATACTCTTGTTTAACTTTAACCATTAAAAATGTAAAGGACATTGTTAACTTAGGTTACTGTAGTTATTAAAACAGGTTGAGGGCCAATTCTGCCCTATAGGTTATAGTTGGCCACATCCTGGCTAACAGGTGAGGTTTCTACCAGAACCTGCCAACCCCTAGCCTCTGCTAACAATAATTTTAGTCAAGATAGGGAACTATATTCTTCCAACCTCAATTATTTGATTTGCACCTATCTCAAATTTTAAGAGACAGACAGTGGATATCTTCCTAAAACTGCCTTGTATTTCCTCTCTAGGCCCATTTCTCATGTAATCTGACTGAAGATGGTGAGAGGCGTACAATGTATGCCAATACCTTGAATGTATCCTATAATAATCACCTGAGGTGGAGCACTGAATTGTTTAAGGTCTGATTTCCCTAAAACTAAAGGCATTTATTTGTTTTACTTCGACATGAAAAGGATTCTGAATGCTCAGACCAGACTAGAGAGTTACTTTCTGCCTTTTGTCTGATTCCAGATAATGTAGATGTTAGAATGTATAGTTAGTACTATATTTCTGAATATCCGAATCAGTTAAGGTATTTCTGTTTTAAGCAATAGACACCTTTTATGAAAGTATAGATGAATGATTACATAAATAAATAGTTCATAGAGACAGAAATTCTGTTGGCTTATGAACTGGGATCATTGATTGGTAGAATTCTACACACTTTATGTTGAGTTCAAATAATGTCATTACGAACTAATTTCTCTAATTTTCAGCTCTGATACCTCAGTGTCACCACTATCATCAAGCCTTTTACTACAAGGCGGCTGTGTATATACTCAGCCCTACTATGAAACTAATTCATTAGCCAACTTTTAATGGCTATGTGATGATCCTTTAGCTGGCTGTCCTACTACCCTGAAGAACCAGCGTTCTGTGGCCAAGGAAGGGAAGAATGGATAATGTGTTGTAACCAGCCAGCTTTGTCACATTTGTTCTACTGAAGGTATTGACGGAAATATTTCATCAATATGGAAAGTAGGGAAAATGGACACTGATCTTTAGTTATATATATATTTTGAAATAGAGTCTTGCTCTGTCACCACAGCTACAAGTGCAGTAGCTTCTTCATAGCTCACTGTGACATCAAAATTCTGGACTCAATTGATCCTCCTTCCTTAGCCTGCTAAGTAACTGGGACTGTTTTTTGTCGATGTAGGTTTTGGTCTTGCTCAGGCTGGTCTCAAACTCCTGACCTCAAGCTATCCTCTGGCCCTCAAGCTATCCTCCTGCTTTGGCCTCCCAGAGAGCTGGATTACAGGTGTGAGCCACAACGTCCAGTCTTTAGTTATAAATTTATTCAACATGCAGATTCCCCATTCTGAGATGTCCCTGATGGAAACAGTAAAGTTCATTAGCCATTTAAAAATTATTTTTCTTCTGTTGTTTTGTTTTTCCTTACACGTTAAATTAAAATGTATAGTTCCATGACAAGGTTTGAATCGCTCTTCCCCTGAATATTAGACAATTGAGGAACTGAGAGTCACCTGAAGACGTCTGTGTCTGGTTATTTAGTACAAATGTCCAGAACCTTAGGTCTGTCAGAGGAAGGGGGTGTTTGTTTTAGGCAAAGTGAAGTAGTAATTTTTCCCAGGTCACAGGTGAGTAAACCATGAATTATTATTTCAACAAGTTACAATGTTATTAATACAAGAGAAATTGATTCTTTGTACATTTGAGTGATTCATTTACATCTTAAGCCTAAGTACTTATCCTCTGTCTACTTTGATAGAAATGTACCTATGCTGCTTCTAATTAATAATGATTTTTAATTAATGTTGACAGAGACAGTTGTTTTGATGATTTTCCAGCTGTGTGAATACCTCTATTGCATAAACAGACTAAATTTAATCACAAAATTTACTGTGCTAGCACTGTTTACAACTTCATTGTGGACCCAATGTTTTAAACATCTGTCCCATACTTACTGTATCTTAAATATAGAGTTTTATAACACAGGCAGAATTGTAAGTGTTCACCCAAACATGCATCATGGAATAGTACTTGCAAGAAGGAACAAAATTTCTGAGGAAAGAATTCTTAATGATTAACACAGTTGGGGCTAATAATCTTGTTTCCCACAGAAATGAATAGGTGCCTATATGAAATAAGGAAGAAAGCATTTTTAAGAGAGTTCTGAGAGAATAAGCTCTATAATATTTTTGCAAATGTTGGAAGCAAAAATTTAAAGGGGAGATTTCTTTTTTTTTTTTTTTTTTAACTTATTGTCTTATGTTAAAACATAACTTCTTCATTAAATAGTTCTCCAGTGGAGGGAGAAAATATTATGTAGTTTTAAAAGTGAGTTAGGAAGATGCACAAAGGAAGGAAACAGATTTGGTAAATATGATTTCAAAGTGACCATATATCTGTCCAATTTGATTATGTACAAGTTTTAGAATATTATTTTTATGGTTAATTTTTTAGTATGAGCCATGCAAGGCTAGTTTCTCATGTATTTCTTCCAGCTGATGTTATTTTGGATAAAATTATTTTTATCTGATTTTCCTTTGAAAAAACACGGACATTGCTTCTTTGGCTGACTTAGAGGTACGGGTGAGTACTGAAGGACCCACATGAATAGGCTTTACATGTGAGACTGCTCACCCCATGCAGAGATGCTTCCCCAGGCTAACTATTTGTACTCTGGAAAAAGCTAAATTGCGTGAGAAAACAGATGCCAAGACTGTCCTGCTTCTGGGGATTTATACGCTTTTTTTTTTGCAGTTTTTTTGACTGGGGCTGGGTTTGAACCTGCCACCTCCGGCATATGGGGCCGGCGCCCTACTCCTTTGAGCCACAGGTGCCACCCTCTACACTCTTTTTTGTATATATTATATATGCATGATACAGTGTTATTTAAGATGATTATACATTTTATAAAATGTAGTCTTTCAGAATAGCACTACTGGTACATGAAATAGAAGAAAATGGTAAAGAAATGATGAATTAGAAAAAAGATACTGTTCAAAGTCATCACCCTACTTTGAAGTCTAGATGTCTTTTGCACTTACTATTTTATGTTATAAAATTAGCACTTTATTGTAGTATATATTATACATTTGCTTTATTTATGTGTGTATTTTCTCTAAGTAGGTTGCAATATTTGTGTGGAAACTGTCTGTCTTCTTTAGGATTTCCTATAGCATCTACCATCATGTTAGACATTTTTATAGGCCTAAAATAAAGATGTTTCAGGTAGTAAATTTGATTAGTAGTGTGTTTTTGGTACAGTGTTTTAAGGATTCTGAGGCTAGAGTTGTGTCATTAGAAAAAATACAGTGATTAAAAAAAACATAGTGATAAATTAGTTCAGGGACTCTGTTTTGTTTATTGCTGCCTGTCTGGTAGTTGTCTGATACGTTGTAAGGACTAAGTAATTGTCAAAAGAATGAATAAATGACTCTGCAGTACTTGATAATACAATTAAATATTAAACTTATTTGCCATTCTCTGACTAAACCAACTGTAAAGTTCTTTTTAATTCTAAATTCTGCCTTTAGTGTAAATACCTGTTGATTCAGCAAATGTTATATCCACAACCAAGTTCAGAAGCTAGACTATTTTATAATTGATAGAATCGATCCAAGAAATGTAGGTTCAAGGCTTTTAAGAATGACTAATAAAGATAATCTTTTCTGGGGCTTAACCACTATAACTTAAGAAACAATAGGAAAAAATCTCACCTGTTCAACTTGCTGGATCTGTTTCCATTTTATTTTATTATTTTAAACTCCAACAATATTAAATTAATAATTTGGTGGATTGCATTTTATATAGAGTGAAAGACCATTAACCTGGCTATGAAATAAGATTTGAGAATGATTGAACTCTCTGTTTTATATAGATAGGATACCTTTTACCTGATTTTATCATCAAAATATAATATCAAAATTCTGAAAGGGAACTTAATCTGTGTTAAACCTCATATTAAGATGGATCCTAAGAAATTAAGAGATGAGATTTGTAGATTTTTACTTCTAGGGTTAATTTACCAGCGAGGTTCTGATTTCAAGACTGGTGGTTTTTTTGAAATGTTATTTCCCAATGACTTCCCTAAATAAATTAAAAAAGACAACTCTGCTAAAAACACAAAGGTTAAACCGGCCACCATCTAGAATGGCTGTGGGGTGGAGTCGGGGTGTGGGATGTCCCTTTGTTCCCATGGGCCCCGTGATGCCTGAGGAGCAGAGATGGCCAAAGCAGGTGTTCTCATGGGGATCCTGTGGTGGGGGGTCTCCAAGAAACTTTTAGGGCATTTGTGAATGCAAAACTATTTGCATAATAATTCTAAGATACCATTTGCCTTTTTACTGAGTTGGCATTTGCTCCAGTGTTTCAAAAGCAATGGTAGGTAAGCTGTTGGTACCTCAGCACCAGTCCAAGTAGTAATAACAGGCTGTGCTGTTCACCTTTGTGATTTTTACTGCCACAAGCTTGGGGGGGGGGGGGGGACGGGAAGAAGAAAGAAAAAAAAGTCATTTAACTTAAAAGTGTCCTCACTTAAAATAGTAAAAATTTACAATTTTATTAAACTTCATGTCTTTTTAATATTCTATGTGGTGAAATGGAAATGTGCTTTGTCCTTCTGCTGCTTACTGAAGGGATATGGTTTTATCAAGGAGTTGGTGCTGACACAGTTCCTTTTTAATATAACAGCATTTTTAATTGAAAATATAACTGACAGACTGTGAGAATTCAGACTTGGATGTTTTGTAGACATTTTCTTCAAAATGAATGAAGTGAGCCTATTACTTAAGGCAAATAAATAACAGTATTCATGCTGGTGATAAAATTTGAGATTTCAAGTAAAACTCCAATTATGAAAATGTGTAGCTGCCACCATAACTTTGAGAGCAACCAGATATTTAAAATCTTTTTTTTTTGATGATACCAGATGTGATTTTTCTTCTTTAGTCATTGCATAAGGAAATATATTACCACTTGGAAATTCTGTATGACTCAGTGAACTGTAATTTTCCAAATGATAAATGATCAATGCATGGATTCATGGATTCTATGTGGATAAAATATCCATTCAAAATGCAAGATAGTAGAGTGGATTTTAGTGTAACAATACAATTTTTTTCATAGATATGGTTTAGATTCTATATCTCAACCACTTGCTGAGTTTTGGAGTTAGTAGTGAGGAAAAATATTTACTATACTTTATAAGCCTAGACTCAGGATTGTTTTCATGTACTTTAACAAAAACAACTTTTCATGACATACTGAGCACAGAAGCAGAGTTGAGAACCTGTCTGTTAAGCTGGACGCTTCTCACCGAATTATTTTTATGTAGGCCATGTGGTTATTTTTTTTTAATAAAAAATATGATAATATGCGATAGATTTATTACTGTTACTTTGAAATTAATTATTAAATATATTATAAATATCTCAGTTTTAATTTCTAATGTAGTCAATAAAGCAAAGATAAAACATAAATGTAAATAAAAATAAACCTAACCATATACAAAGATATAAACAGAAATTCTTTGGGGTCCTTAATACTTTCTAAGAATGTGAAGAGGTCCTAAGACTGAAAAATTTGGTGGTACAGCTTTATACCCAAGTTAGTGCCCAGGTCTATAGGAATCTTGTTTAACCTGTTAGTATTTAGTGTAATTACTTCCATTTCATCTTTCTCATTTATTGATATGTTTAATGACTAATTATTGTGTACCTTTTATCCTTAAGAAACCTTGGTAGTATTTGGAGTTATCTCAAGGGAAGATTCTGTGCCCTTTTTTTTTTTTTTTTGAGAGAACAGTTTGTTACAATGAACCAGAAATACAACATTTCACTGAACTGGAACAGTTGACAGAATATGGTTGAACTTAAACCTTAGAGAAAGATATAAAAAGAGTCAAACAAAGCCAGTGAGTGGAAAAATCCGAGACTGATGTGGGATAAACAAGAAGCCAGCTGCATTCCAACATGGCCGTCTCCTGACCCCACCCAGCAGCTCCCCTGCCACCACCTCCTTCCGTCCCTCCGGCTTCCTCCGTATTGCGGGTGTAAGCCAACCCAGCAGTACCCCTTTGGGATATGATATAAAGCCGAAAGGAATCTGTAAATCTCTCATGAAGGTACAAAGTGCATGGACTCAACCAGCACAAAATGGTCTCGTGTGTGTGGGCTCAGTGCACAGGGTGGTAACTTCAGTCAAATCAGAGCTGCTACGACATGTACACTGGTACGTGGCCCTGCGGCAATGGTGACATTTCCAGTTTGCCACACTGAATTATCAATGTGGCAGAATACATTTTTGAGCTCTATATTTTCTAAACACTTCTAAGAGGCTATTCACTGTGTGGAACAGAACTGTGCAAACTCCGAAACCTAGGCGTCGGGGAAAATGCAGGTTCTTTCTGGGACCTTTCTGTGGGAGCAAAGAGATGAACAGAAGAAATGTTAGGTCAAAGCATATGATTCTTCTAAGGTCAGGTTCACATATTATGCTTCTTTTTATTTCTCTAATGATTATAACAGAAAGAAATAGTCAACATTATTTTCTTACGGCTGTGCAGATACAGAGTGGTAGCTTTTTATGTTTTTCATGTTTTTGCCATTTGTTACTATGACAGAGATTGGCTAATATTTGAGCCAGTATATCATTTTTCTGGTGTGTTGAAGAATGGAAGAGGTAGATATCTTTGGGGCATGTTGAGTGTATGTGGTTATTGTATGTGGATAGTAGAGATGATAAGAGAAAAGAAGGGCAAAGGGAAGATGGAAGGCTTTAACAGAGTGTTTGGCAAGTGTTTTCCAGATCTGCCCCTCACTTTTGCAGGGTCTGGGGCAAGAGTGCAAATGAAGAACTCCATATGCCAAAATGTCTAAAAGTTATAAATTAGGCTAACACACTGTTATATAAAATCCAGGGTGGCCATAAAGTTCATGTGCCATTTAAACAGTTACATGAGCTTTATGGTCACCCTATATATTTATCCACTTTCTCTGGCAAATGTACCTTCTGATACATGATAGAAAAAAAATACATGTAAAGCAACAGTTTGTTCCACGTAACTGTGGATAGTAACACTTTGAAATGATTGTCACAGGCTGGGCGCCATGGCTCATGTCTGTAATCCTAGCATCCTGAGAGGCTGAGGCGGGTGGATTGCCTGAACTCAGGAGATGGAGATCAGCCTGAGCAAGACTGAGATCCCATCTTTACTAAAAATAGGAAAACCAGCCAGGCATTGTGGCAGGCACCTGTAGTCCCAGCTTCGTGGGAGGCTGAGGCGGGTGGATCCCTGGAACCCAGGAGTGCGAGATGGCTGTGAGCTATGATGCCACATGATGCCACTCTACCGAGGGTGACAAAGGTAAGACTCTGTCTCAAAAAACAAAATAAAAAATTTTTTTTAAAGATTATTTTTCTAAAAGGGCTGTGATTTAATATAAATGATGTAGCAGCATTGATCAGACAGGAGGAGAGCAGGGAAAAGAATTCATCCTCATGTTTTGCATCTTCAGCCTCTCCTTCCAGTCTTGACAACTCCTGGGAGACACGTTTGTCCTGGAGGAGGAGCTCTCAACCCACCAAGGCTCAGCTGCTCATCCCCCTGGTGCCTTTCCCTGACCCCACTGCCCAGGTTGCTCATAGATGCCCAAGTGAGGAATCTACAAGGTTAGGTTTCTTTTCAGTCTTTAGTAAGCCACACAGGTAGGTCCTCCGTCACTATTACTCACTGTAAGTTTTTCAGATAAACGGAAGTTGGAAGACTATATTCCAGCACAGGATTCTTGCATTTGCCTAAATTCTGAGTTGCACTGTGGCTGCCTTAGGACAGGTGATCTGACCTTGGCCCACAACCCACCACCCTGTTCTTTTCCTCTGCCTTCTCACTACACCACAAAGGATGTTTTCCGCATGTGTGTGGACACTCCAGTTCTCTGGTCCAGCCTCTGTTCTCACACAGCCAGCAACTAATTGCCCTTGGTCATCCTTTGAGCCAAGATTGTGTACTGCAGTTCTTTGGTAAGAGAATTCCAGGGTCCAAGGTATGCAGAAGGTAATCTGAAAGGAGAAATGCTAAGGTCCAGAGAAGCACATTTCCTTGGGTCCACAGATCCAAAAGAGGGTTGGAGCTAGTACCTTCAACGTGCAGATCTCCAGGGAGGGGTCCTGTTTGTCCAAAGGCAGTATTGGTGTGAGCCAAAGAGGACTTGTATTAAAATCACTAGACAGGCTTCTTAAAAATTTAAATTCTCAGGCTTCATCTCAAATGATTAAAGAGAGAGCGGTGTGCCACAAAGGTATGCTAAGAGTGTTACCAGTCACAGGTGATATTGGAGTTTTTTCCTAGGCAGATGAAATCTTTGTATTGGTGTCAGTATTTCAGTATGGCCTTTACAATTTTTTCTTTACACTTGAAATCTACTTTAATTCTCTCAGTAATTGTTAGGTAATTGCCCCAGAAAAGCTCCTCCTACTTTCTACAGACCAAGATTAACTATGGCCCCCCCCTAACGCTCTTCCAGCCGGGGCAATAACTCCTTATTGGCTATTCTGCCCTCCCATCACTGTTCTAAGACAGCCCCTAACTGAGCCTATATAGCTCTCTCTCTCCCCTCCTCTCTCCCGGTTTCTCCTCTCTCTCTCTCCCTGTCTCTCCCCCCCTTTCCTCTCTCTCTCTCTTTCCTCCTCCCCCCTCTCTCTTCTTTTCTCTCCTTCTTGGTGCTGCTCTGCAGCTTCCCTCCCTGGCCAATAAAAACCTTTCCTACAAGCCTTGCTGGTCTGTGAGATCTTTGCCAGTGGAGTGCCCTCCCTTTCAGTAACTCTATGAGGTTATTTCCATTTTTCAGAGTGCTTGCTTAATGCCAGTGGGGAATTTGGGTTTTGAAATGGACTTGGGATATATCTTTCTCTAATGCTAAGAGCCTGCCTTTTATTCATCAGGATTTGTAAATAGCATTAGTAGAGAGTACCAACTCTGTAGTTAGAGACAGATAGACTTACATCAACAACAAAGAGAAAGTACTGTTGTGAAATGGCTAAACAAATACAGAAGGCGTCTTTGGGTAGAATTTCCTTCCAAATTTTGAGGAAAATACTATCTTTTCAGCAAAAATCAGTTCACATTTAGTGAAACAAAATTTGTAAGTTAAACGGGAGTATTTAATGATAGAAATAACAAATAAAGAATACAGGCTAGTCATTTATATCTAACAGTATTATAAAATTCACACCTTAATTTTGCTGATAATTTACATCTTAAATATGCTTTAAGGAAATAATTTTAGGTATGCAGAATATTACTGTCTACTGAGAAATTTCGGATTGAATTGGGAATTGTATGGAAATACATATATTGTTTTTGGAAAGTATTTTTCTAAAATAGTGAATGGTGAGATTTAAAACTGACTAATAATAGCTTCTTAAAACAAATAATAAAGCTATTTACCCACTTTAAAAAAAATTGTGCTTTTAGGCCCATAAAGTGCTATTTAGTAGCTTGGGGGTGCTAGTTAGTACTAACCACACAGTACTCTAGTTGTTTGCCTGAGTTAATATTAACTATCACAACTCTGTAATTTATAATGTGAAAGTATTTTAGTTACTGGATTACCTGAATTATTTTGTATTTTGCATCCCTGTGAAATACTGAATGGCCACTTGTTCATGGAATTATATGAACTTTTTGTACAGCTAGTTTTTGAATTATTATTTCACACAACTGAAATGTCTTCCTAATAATATATAACTGGTTTTCAAAACTTCCAAAGAAAGTGGGAGCCTCGTATTCAATTTCAGGTTGTACAGACAGATCAGCCTAGTAAAGTTAAGAAATGGAACCTGAGCTGGAAGAGTTAATAGTCCAGTTCAGTTTGAGCTGCGTTTGCTGAGCTTTTTCTGCTGCTTCTTGTTAATTGGCACCTTGGACTCCATGCTAGTTAATGGGCTAGCAAGGGGGCAGGTGGCATCAATCTGTTTTGATAATCCTCACCAGCAACGTCTGTGTAATCTTCTTGTTTAATTATAATGAATGTGCGATTGGGGTGCATGAACTTTCAACAGTTTTTTTGACTGAAAGTTCACTGGTCAGGGGCAATTTTACAACTTCTACATACTGCATACAAAGCAACGGGTTTTGCCACTGTAGTCACTAGTTCACACAGATAGAACTCACTAATCGAGGTTAACATGTGCCCTTTACAACCAGATAAGCAGAACTCAATCCAGACAATTGAAAGAAAGCCACTTTCTTTAATTGTGTCCTTTCCCCCCTACTCTATGTTGAGGGTAAGGGATTTTATTTAAATAGGGACATTTAATTTTAAGAGTACTTAATGGATGAAAATATTAATGTTTTCTCTGGAAAGAAGAGCATAGGGCGGGAAGTCAAAATAAATGGAACTGCTTTACTTAAGAATTTGCAAGGTTTAGCTGTGAAATGACTAGATACATGATTCTGTTGGAAAATAGGTACTTACTAGAAGATTCATATTTTGCTCATTTCCATTTTAAAAAGACAATGTTATGCTTTCAAGTGTAAAGGTGAGTTTAGGTAAAATAAATATACCGTATTAGGAGTTTTGAGGTTTGGGAACCCTGATCTTAAAATTGTGATCTACACTATGCATTATTTATTTGAGGAAAGTGGGAGAAAAGGAGGGAGGAAGAAGTCCAAAAACACCTCCTTGGCTGTTAATACCTTGAAACTTAGTGGAAAGGAAATAACACCCAATTTATAAGACCTCCAATGTAAACAAACAGGAGCTATGATAGGAAATAGCACTAGGGCCAATTTATAAGACTTGGTCCATGTTCATTTTTCAGATAAACCTTCCTGTACTTACCCCTGACCATTTGAGCTGGACCAAAACTAAAACAAATCTTCCTCAAATGGTGAAAGGAAACATTTCAATTGGGTGATATTTTTGGAAAATCAGAAATGCTTCCACTATTGGTAACTTGATAAAATTTAAAATTGGTATTGAAGATAAAAGTGTAAATTTGTATCAACTTGGATTTTATGTACTTTTATGGTTTAATTTATAAAAATGCAGTTTGATGATGATATATTTGTGCCTAGCCTGAGAGTCTTGATTTATTTTAGTTTAAATTTAGATTGAAAATGAAAATTCATTGCTTTAATAAACCTGTGATTCTCAACCAAAGACAGCCCTTCCTCCCTATCAGAGACATCAGGTAGTATCTGGGGGCTTTTTTTATTTTTAACACTGGGTACTACTGGCATCTGATGAGTGGAAGTGAGGTGTGCTGCTAAGTATTCTCAAATGGAAGGATAGTCTCCTATGAGAAAGAATTAAATGTTAATATTGATGGGATTGGGCCTGTAATCCTAGCATGCTGGAAGGCGAAGGTGGGTGGGATTGCTTGGTTCCTGAACAATCCTGAGTGAAAGCGTGGCCCTGTTTCTACTAAAAATAGAAAAAACTAGTCTAGTGTAATGGTACATGCCTATGGTTCTAACTACTAAGGAGGCTGAGGCAAGAGGATTGGTCAAGCCCAAGAATTTGAGGTTGCTGTGATGACACCATAGCACTCTACACAGGGTGATAGAATAAGACTCTGTCTGAAAAAAACAAAAAAAAACAAAAAAACTTAATGGGATTGAGGAACCTGCCCCACCCAAATGATGGCTTATTATAATGAGACATTCTATGTAATTTATAATCACTGGATTGTGAAGATGCTGTAAACTTTCCAAAGAAATGCTATACAAAAAGACATAGTCACGTGTGGATATGGATATATGCAGTTGTGTGGGATTAACTAACAACACATTCTAAATTTTTATTGTTTCCCTTCCTTTCTTCCTTTTTAAATTATAAATATACTACAGAAATAAGAAGTGACTCTTGGGTAGGGAGTCTGAAATGTGGGAAATAGCAGTCACAAATTCCTTGCAGCTTTTCCTTTCAGTTCCTGCTATATCTCCATTCAAAATGGAAGAAAATATGGTACTTACTTGGCCCGGAAAGAGTGCAGTGTGAATGCAGTGGTTGTCCTGTTGTGTACTTAGTGTGTATAAATTCTTGAATCACTTGCTTAGCTTGAAATAGCTATAAGTTAATTTTCAAGAAGATTTTTAATATGACAACTAAATTCAAGCTTTGGTTCATCTGATTTGATAAAATTTGAACCAGGTATTTCTTTATAATGATGATAACTTTATTCCATAGTAAGCATTGTAAATTTCACTGCTCATTAATTTTCTCTCATGACATTAATACAGCTAAATAAATGCTGAGCAGGACATATTTAATCCTTTTTGGGGGGCATATTGGTGTTCATCCTAAGGTCTACCAAAAGTCCCAAATCAGTTCTTACTGGCTTTCTTATATGTATAATAGGGCAGAAATGCTATGCAAAAAATTTAAAATTGTGTTACTATTTTAAATATGCAAAATATATCAGGTAAGTTATGGAGCATAAAAATATTTCTGAATCCAGCATTGTTACCATTTAGCAAAAATTAATAGGAACTTATGAGCAGTGGGAAAGGTTTCTCTTAACATTGTGTTTTCAAATAATACCTTGCAAATCAATGAAAAAAAAACTTATTTAAACCACAGTTATGTATCTTTTTATTTTATTTTGGGGGAGAGAAGAAAAAGGATAGATGCCGTGGCTAAAAGAGCTATAGAGGACTCTTTAGATGGAGGAAACTTTGTCTGCAGCACCATGAGGGCTCCTTCAGCTTGGTGACTGCGGTATATTTTATAAGGAAACCTGTGTCTAAAAATAGACGCTGAATGAAACTTTTCTAGAGCACAGTGCCATATGGTTTTTAAAGGGCCACTTTGTTTTATTGGAAAGAAAATATGAAAACTCCCCATTTAGAAACAGGTCTTTACTAGTAGGTGTTAGAAAATTTCTTTATTGTGCACTGTTACTAGGTAAGTGTTGCAAAACAGATGTGTTTCCTGACCTTGCTGAATAAGTACCATAAACAATTATAATTTCTCAAAATCTGTTAGGGTGTGCTTCTTTTTAAATGATAATTTAAATCTTTTATAATTATTTGGCACCCTCATTTTTCTGAGAATTTTTGCATATTTTCAATATTTGAAACAAGATGTGCTATGAAAGGAAATTGTATTGAAGTTCTAGGTAATGTTTGCTATTTTTATTTATATATTCTTTTAAAAATTCACATGATGTGTACAGTCCAGATTTTTAATGTTACTGTGTGAAGGGAAAATGTTTTTTTATTTCTGTGATATTTACAAGTGCCTGTAGCCACAGAGTGCATGTCTGTGGCATTGATGCAATTTCTGAAATTTGAGTTTAGAAAATGACTATGGAAATTGAATTATTAATCAAGACTTTATTAAAATGATATTAAAATAATATATGCCATACAACTACCGCTAGCTTAAGTGAATGAGGAAGATTTCATATAAAATCTATTTTCTCCTGAAAAATAGGAAAAGGGAAAAACCTGTTCCATAACAATCCTGTGTTATGGATTACCGGTAATGTCTTGTCTCAGGTTAGATACAGTTCATGAAAACTATCCAGTTAACAGGGCCATACTCTCCTCTTGAAATAGAGGAAAAACTTCAAATGCTTTTTTCATGTTCAGAAACACAGTATGTCTTCTTTATTATGAAATTGCCACTGCTGATTTTGTTTTCCTTAATGGGTATTTCCCATTTCCAATGTAAAACCCGTAGGCTCTAAATAAATGAAAGCTAGCCTGATTCCAGTTTAAACACACATCCACTCAAAGCCTTCCTCCGTACCTTTCTCCCCTCTCCTCAGAGACCCCTGCCTTCTCTTATACAGCATGTGCCTGCCAACAAAACTTCCAGTATGGCAAAATGCTTTAAATTTATATTTTCTTTCCAAATCTGATGTTAGAGATCCTTGAACTGACTTCAGATCTGGAAGCATTGATGGCAAGCCTTTAAGACTTATTTCTTTTAAAATGTGTTTATATGCATTTGTGTAATAAATTTTTAAGTTCCCTGGCTTTGAAGCTTATGCCTCAGTTGAAACAACAGACCTCTCACACCAAATGTGTTTTAATATACGCGACTTTATACACATGAATGAGAAAGTATATATTACGTCAAGTTCTAACATGAGGACTTCAATTTTGTGTGGTACCATACAGATTACAGGCTTTCACATATATCATTTGTTCAATGCGATAATATTGTGAGGCATGAGGGCATTTGTTTTATATCAAGAACTGATGGCTTAGAGGGGGTAAGTGATTACTGAGAATTGAAGTAGAGCTGGGAAGGCTATGACCCTTATACTTTCCATTAGACTGCACCAAAAATATATTTTAAAAACAGGCATGATTACACTTCTTATTAATAGTACTTTTGAATTCAGAATTGTTGAATCTGTAGGTTAGCCCATGGGGCCAAAGCTCTTAGCTGCTTGAATAATAATAATGATTCTAGTAACTAGTGGATTGGTGTTTATACTTTTATACTCTATATTCTTTATCTATAATAAAGAAAGAAAGAAATAACTTGAGCTTATCTTAATTATGAAAGCTCCTTTTCTTTCTCTGGTGATGAGAGATAACTGATCTTGGCAATTGAAGATATTTATGCCCTGCAAGTTAAAATTTAATCTGCTAGCCTTTTAGGGATTTCCTCGTTTTCTAGAATTCTTCTCACTGTATCCTTCTTCCAGGGTCAGTGATGGAGAAAACGTCGTAAGTCACACGGTGTTGGGAGAGGGATGTTAGGGCCTCCTTCCTTAGTCTGTAACCCAAGTGCGTCTGCTGTGCAGGTTACCTGACTACTTACTCATTTTGTGCTCTAAGCCCCTCCAGAACACAGTGGACAAGGGCTTATTGTTACATTGTAAATACAAGGAGAACATGGGTGATCCAACTTACTTCCTTTATTCCGTAAGTGTTGACCAGGAAGCAGACACGCTTTTTATAGATGCTTTGGACATTGTGGTGAACACTGTCCCCAAAGTGTTGATATTTACTAGAAGGCAGACAAGACATACAAAAATAAGGCTATCAAAATAGATTGAGATAAATACTCTGAAGAAAATAAGGTAAAAAAATGGATGGTTACTTTTACTTAGGATGGTCTTGGAACTGAAACCCAAATAATGAAAATAAGTGAGAGGAACACTTGCAGGGTCGGTGAAAGGAAATTAGTGTGGTGGTGGTGGTGGTGGTAGAGGGGGCCACAGAAAGAAAACTGGCATCCATGGAGTATTTGGGACAAAGGAGAAAGTGTTAAGAGATGAGGTCATATAAGCAGGCAGAGGCTGGACCATGTAGGCCCCAGTAGTGAGTGTGGTTTTGTTTCTAATTGGGAGACAGAAATCAGGAAAGTCGTTTGTGAGTTATGCTTTGTGGTTATCTCTCTGGTTGCTGAGTGGAGGGCCAGCTATAGCAGGACACAAGTGGAATCAGTAGGCTAAGGAGGAGACTGTCACCTTGGTTTCAACGGGACAGCTGGTGGAGACTCAGCTAGCATTTGTCCACTGGCAGTGGTGAGAAGTGGTTCCATTGGGACAGATGTTGGTTATAGTGCTACTCTAGAGAAAGTGTCCACAATCTTAATAGACTCAGCATTTTGCACATGAATTGATTCCTAGTCGTCTTTATTTGTTTAAGTTTTGAGAAGTTGCTGCTTCAGTAGGTTAGAATGACTTAGAAGGAGAAGAAGGCAAATAGGGCACATTTTAGAGTTCATCTTTACATTTGAAAATGATTTTCAGAAATATCATCTTTATGAGAATAGGAGTCATTTTAAAAGTAACTATTGTTCACTGAGATGATTTTTTAACATATGTTTGCCATAGGACAGTTTACAAGATGAAGAACGTTGCTCAAATGTGTATGCTATGAATCTGAAAGATCTTGATACAGTCTTACTATTAAGACAGCAAATATAATTGTTAAACAATTGTTCGATTTTTATTATTGCTATCCTAGATAGTGATTGCATTTTTATGTGTCACAAGTACACTCGACAGCACATTAGGGCCTCTCGTATAATCAGGGTACAATACATCTTTGTTTTTTTATAGAGCTTAGAACATAACTTTATTGTATTATCTTGTCATTGGAAAAGAAGCCATACTCTGTAAAATAATTTAAAGAGGTTTGTTCTGAGCCAATTTGAAGTAATGGCCCAGAGCTATGCCCAAGAAACCTTGAGCAAGTGGACTCATTGTGGTGGGGTTACAGTTTGTGACCTAGGCTTATATTTGAATGTACAGTCTCCCTATATATTTCATAGAGACAGGAACTACAGATAAAGTCATAAATCAATATCTGGAAGGCTTACATTGGTTTGGCCCAATAAGGTGAGTCATCTTAAAGTGGAGCCCACAGGTTATAGTTGGGTTTAAAGATTCTTCAGTTGGCAGTTGGCTGAAAGAGTTAGGCTCTGTCTAATAGACCAGGAGTCAGTGGAAAGGAATGCTGTAAGATAAGGGTCTGTTGATCAGAGTCGAACTGACAGGACCCATGCCCAGATGAAGTGGCTGTTGTGCCTGTCGAGGGCCTGCAGGTATGTCTTGTATAGTCCGAGGCCTTTTAGTGAGTCACGAAGGACATCTCTAACAAGCCTGGGGGGACATGATGAGGCACGTCTGATCTACTTTCTCATGGTTAGGAACTTAGTTTTAGGGGATCCCCTTGGCCAGAGGGCGTCCAGTGCATTGCTTGAGCTCACGAGTTCAAGACCAGCCTACATAAGAGTGAGACCTTGTCTCTACTACAAATAGAAAAACTGAGGCAAGGGAATCGCTTGAGACCAAGAGTTGGAAGTTGCTGCGATGATGCCATGGCACTCTATCCAGGGTGACAGCTTGAGACTCTGTCTCAAAAAGAAAAAGAGGGAGTCCAGTCAGCCAGCCACTGGGGTTGGGGGGTGGGGGGAGCCTTAAGATTTTATTTTAGTTCACAGTGTGAAGGCTTATATTTGAATCTTTTAATTTATAACAACTTAGTAATATATATAACTTATTTGATTCTAAAATATTGGTCAGGGATTCAGCCACAAATTATAATGTTAGGATCAGTAGTAGAATTATAGAAGGATGGCGCTTTGAGAACATAATTATGAAGCTGTACCTCTTACAGAATAACTTTCTGCTCATACTGGACCTCCACATTAAGCGTGTTTTCTTTCTACCATTTTGTTACTTCAGGTATTTCATATTTTACATTCTCATTATTAGCACTATTTCTATTTTTCTCCCCCAAGAAATTCTATTAACATTCATGTAATTTTAAAAGTTTTCTTCTCAATTTATGTATTATTTTAGATAAAAATGGCAACTATGAGGATTCCCCTAAGTCTCACATATCTGAAATGTAAGCAGATGTGCTACAGTTAATTTTAAAAAATATCTGTACTTTTAAAAAATCTAAAGGCTGACTTTTCTAAACTAAATATCTAAAGCTATCCATAGTATCATTTATAATTGCTTTCCCTAAGGCCCATTTAAAAAGAAATAGCCCTTCGTGAGGGTCAGAAAATCAGCTAACTTTGTAAAACATGGTGAAAACAAATATTGGTTTCCAAACCTAGAAGAACCTGTTTCCCTGTTAACTTATTTTGTTCTTTTGCATTTTACTTTATTAAAAAATCAAAGATAAAGTTAGAAAGGTGGATTGTTCCATAGATTAATTTCTGGGAGTCTGAAATGTCTAACCAGTTACCTAACATTCTACAATTAAAACATAGAGGAGAAAAACCAAACCTTCTCTATTTCTCATTAACAGATTCTACATGCTTTTTTCTTGGTATGTGATTCTGAAGGGGAAACTCAGTTTGCATTATTATTCATCTCTTCTTTTGAACTGGATGATAAAGGCTGAGCCGTCATGCAAAGCCTATTCTGAAGATGTCCAGAGTAACAATAAACCCTTTGTGATGAGAGGAGCACGGGATTGCTATTTACCAACCCGATGATCATGAACTTACTTGTTAACCTCTCTTCCAGGGTACTTTGCATATAGACAGTCTTCAGCCTATTGACTAGAAAAACAATAGTTAAAATAAATTAACTAGAATATAAATGTTTATAAACTTTTCACTTTTAGTACTATACTTTTATCTCTAGATGACTCAGGTCATTAAATTGGTAGATGAGATGCCAGCTTTTATGCACGTGTACACATTGATTTTCCATTATATTCTACACTTTTTATTGGTGGCGCTAATAATAATCTTTTAACTGTGTACTACTTTTTACCTGATAATTACAGCTATGTCAGAGACAGTCGAGTGGGGGGTAAACGTCCCACAAGTCACCTCAATAAGGGAAAGCACAGGGCTTTTCAAAATATTTAACTTAATGAAGATCATCTCTTCTGCACAGAGGCAACAGAAAGCCAGGGCCAAATGCATTTACCCAGGAGGTTTTATGGAGGATGATTGGAGCATTCCTAAAGACAATGAGGCACTAGCATCTGTGTAAGAGGGAGCCTGTTTCACTCTGAGGGCTCATGCTGGAATTAACTGGTGTCATTTTGAAGGAGGGTTTTGCTAATTGGCATCTCCCAATGGTATATAATGCCAACACCTTTTTCTATTAATTATTTCCTGTAAATGTAGCTTGGGAAAGAAAAACTCCCTGCAACTGTATAGAAGTTTAAAAGGAACCATTGAAATTTAATTAGTTTTCAAAAGTTATATGAACTGTAACAGTTGGTTGGTATTATTTGTATAATGTTCTGTTGTTTGACTTTGGAAGCCTTATGTTCATGTATTGTGGTGATGGCCTGCTGAGTAATTGCAAGGTTCATTATACTTCCAAGACTGTCAAGGGGTATTTATGGATATTCATGTGCAGTGAACCCTTGAACTTGAACTGGTCATTCTTGTCTCTCATGGCTGGAATTGTGTTTACTCTAAATGGCAGGAGAAACTTTAATTATGAAGCCAGAAAAGAGGCAAAATGACCTTAGTTTAAAATGGTAAATGCGTGTACATTAAGAAATGCACCTGTGTTTTCTGTTCTACTATAAAATTGATCTCTCTTTACTCTTAAAGAAACCTATTATATTTTTGAACTTTAAAATGTTTAACTGATGCATTGTTTGTGATAAGTGTGTGCGTCCAACATTATGTGTTTCTGTATACAGAGAGAAATCTTCCATATCTACTGCAGGAATTCTATACATTGACCAAATGTTAGTAGAAATTTAAAATATTAATATGGAGTTAAAAATATGATTCAAGCATTGCAGAACAATTAGGAAACTTTTGAATATATGGAAGAAATTTGACAAAATTGTAGAAGTTTTCATGTGCATATTTATTAACATGCAATTATGTGTTACATCTAAAGCATACATATACATCACAATAATTGGACCCATCTCATTATGTGTGTGAGCCTCCCCACTAGACTTGGAAGTTCTTAAAGATAGAAACATTTTCTTAATTAATTTGTATATCCTAATTTCTGTCAGTGCTCAATGCACAGAGCATATCTGGTGAAATGCTGTTGAACCAAGCTGCAGATTGCCGCAAAAGAAAATAGACTATTAGAGAGGCTTGCAGTTGGAAATAGGAGCAAGAGGTATGGAATTTGAGAATTGGGTGGCGCAGATGCTCAAGAGCTTGAGTTATTTACAGAAGATGTTATGGAGCCATTGCATGCATATATATATATATATATATATATATATATATATATATATATATATTTTTTTTTTAATAGATGGGTTTTGCAAGGTTGTTTAGATTGGATTGCAGTGGCTAGTCACAGGCACAATCTTAGCACATTACAGCCTCCTCCAACTTCTGGGCTCAAACAATCATCCTGCCTCAGCCTTCCAAGTATCAGGGGCTACAGGTATGTGCCACCAGACTTGCCTGCCATTGCAGGATTTGAAGAAGCTAATCACCCTGACAGTGGTACAGGGGATGAGTAGGCAGGGACGTGTATCCTGAAAACCTGAATGGAGCAAAGGGCTGTTTAAAATAATGCCATTCAACATTTTTAAATTGTAGTAAAATATACACAACACAATATTTACCACTTTGATGATTTTTATTACAGTTTAGTAGCATTAAGTACATTCACATTGCTGTGTAAGCAATCACTGGAACTCTTTTCATCTTGGAGAGCTGAAACTCCATCCTAGTCTACTAAGGCTGCTATACCAAAATACCATAGACTTGTTGGCTTAAACAGCAGATGTTTTTTTCTCATCGTTTTGGAGGCTGGGAAGTTAAAAGGTCAAGGTGCCGGAAGCTTCTATTCCTGGTTTTGTGTTCATAGTGAGGGACCACTTTTTGGCTTGTAGATGGCTGCATTTTTGTTGTGTCTTCACATGATGGAGAAAGGGGTTGAGATAGAGAAAGTGCATGAGTAAGTGTGTCACAAGCAGTATCTGGGTCTCGCTTGCTTTTCTTTCTTTCTTTTTTTTTTTTTTTTTTTCAGTTTTTGGCCGGGGCTGGGTTTGAACCTGCCACCTTTGGCATATGGGGCTGGCGCCCTACTCCTTTGAGCCACAGGTGCTACACCTCTCTTCCTTTTCTTATAAGGGCACTAATCTCATCATGAGGACCCCTCCCTCATGATGTCATCTAAGCCAAATTACCTCTTAAAGGCCCCACCTCCAAATACTATAACATTGGGGGTTTGGGCTTCAACATAGGAACTTTGCAGGGAATAAATATTCAATCCACAGCAAACTCTATACCCATTAAATAAATTCTCATTCCTCTTCTCCCAGCTTGTGGAAACCACCATTCTACTTTTTGCCTCTATGAATTTTACTGCTATAAATACCTCAAGTAGATTCATACAGTATTTGTCTTTTTGCTACTGTCTTATTTTGCTTAGCACAATGTGTTTAAGTTTCATGAATTCCATGTTGTAGCATATGCCAGAATTTTCTTCCTTCTTGAGGCTAAATAATATTCTATTGTATGTATATATCACATTTTGTTTATCCATTCATCCATTGCCAGAAACTTGAGTTACTTCTAATTTCTGAGCATTGTAAATAATGCTGCTATGAACACAAATACAGTTGCACAAATATATCTTAGAGACACTATTTTCAATTCTCAACATTTTTAGGAATAGGCATACTGTTTTCCATAGCTGCTTTACTGTTTTACATTCCTACTAACGATGCCCAAGGGTTATAATTTTTCATACCCTCACCAGCACTTATTATTTTGTAGTTTTGATAGGACCCATTGTATTGGGTGTGAAGTGGTATTTCATTGTGGATTTGATTTTCATCTCCCTTGTGATTAGCAGTGTTGACTGTCTTTTTCATGAGCTGTGGACAATTTGTATATCTTTTTAGGAGAAATGTCTTTTCAGGTCCTTAGATCATTTTTAATTGAGTTTGTTCATTGTTGTTGTTGAGTTGTATGAGTTCTTTATATGTTCTGGACATTAATCATTAACACAAAGATGTGTGGGTTTTTTTTTTTTTTTGTATGGTTTTATAGGTTGCTTTTTCACTGTATCATTTGTATCTTTTGCTTGGGAATTTTTACTTTTCATGTTGTCCAAGTAGTTTTTTTCTTTAGTTGCCTGTGCTTTTGGTTTTTTTTTGTTTAGTTTGTTTTGTTTTTTGAGACAGAGTTTCACTGTGTTGCCCTTGGTAGAGTGCTGTAGTGTCACAGCTCACAGCAACCTCAAACTCTTGGGCTTAAGCAATTCTCTTGCCTCAGTCTCTCAAGTAGCTGGGACTACAGGTACCTGCCACCATGCCCGACTATTTTCCCCTTACAGTTGTCATTGCTGTTTAGCTGGCCTGGGCCAAGTTCAAACCTGCCAGCCTCGGTGCGTGTGGCTGGCGCTGTAATTACTGTGCTACGAGTGCCGAGCCAGTTGCCTATGCTTTTGATGTCATGTGCAAGAAATCATTGCCAAGTGCAATGATATGAAGCTTTTCTCCTGCGTTTTCTTCTGAAGAGTTTTATAGTTTTAACTCTTACATTTAGATTTTAGATCCGTTTTGAATTAGTTCTTGTAGATGGTATAAGAGAGGGCTCCAAGTTCTTTCTTTTGTATGGGGGTATCTGGTTTTCCTAGTCCCCATTATTGCAGAGATTGCTCTTTCATTTTGTGTGCTCTTGGCATACTTGTTGATGGTCTTACATATACTGCTGGAGCAGAGGGTTTTAGTGCATGGAAATAAGGAGGTGGCCTAAGAGGAATAATCTTGGGGAGACACTAGAGACTTTCTAAATATGTTATTCATGGAGGTAATTCTAAGAACAGAGTGATGAAACCTTGTCAGATCAGGAGCACAGAAGGAGGAACATAGAGCAGCTTGCTGAGCCAGAAGGAAGATACTTAACAATCTCTCATTTGTTTTTTAAGGAGGTCTAAAATACACGAGGAGAGAAATGTTAAAAGCATGGACAAAGATGAGTGACAGGCACCCCACCCTGGGGAAGTATAAAATGTGGTGGGGAAGATGACTTGCATAATTATAATATGGGGTAAAGTTAGTGCTATGGAAGTTTAGAAGAGGAAGCAGTTGTTTCTGCTGAGCTTATCAGTTGGATCTTCCTGGATATATCCATCAAATTTTTCAGTTGAAAGCAACAGACATCAGCCGTGATTAATTTACAAAGAAAACAAAATTATTAACAGCATCTTTGCTAGTTCAAGGAATCTTCAGAAGATGTGGAACCAGGTTTGGAAGAGACACAGCCAAGAGCAATACTTAAAATTCTACTTCAGTATTTATCCTCTAAGGACATTGTTGTCAGTGGAGCGTACCATAGACCCCTCAAGTTATGCTGCTCACATCATCAACACTAGATCCAGATGCTGCCGTTAGAACTGGGGAAATGTAGCCATTGTTGCTCCCACCACCATACTGACTACCATTCAGCTGATGAATGAACGTCTTGAAGTCTTTTCTTGATAGCTTCTTGTAAAATCTGGGACAAGTACATCTGGTTTGGAGGATTTGGGTCACATGCTCGTGTCCTAGTTACAGAAGGTAAGAAAGTAAGTATGCAACTTTTCCCAGCTTCTATGTTAGTAGAGCTCTGCCTCAAACAAGTAGGAAGTGCCCAACATAAACACATAGGAAGGGTGTAGGGCTTGAAGCTACGTGACTACAAAGAAAGGCTACATTCCTGGAACTGGTAGAGGTAGAATTTGAACTGATGTAGGAGGACTAGTAATATTTAGACATACAGGAAAATATTCAGCCTGGTAGTCAAAGTGATATTAACTGAAGCTCTGCTACTATGAGGGAATGTGTTTAAGAGAAGGGATGAATTGTGATTCTTGTATGCTTTTATGAATGCAGAAGGAAGAAACTTGGGGAATAGTTACTCATCATGAAAACCAAAGGAAGCGCTTCTAGTGTGTGCCTGCTATGTTGTATTTGTTCAATTTACTTTAAGGGAATAAGCCTCTCAAGAACAGATGTACTCTTAAAGGAAGCCCTGTGTTACTTATGGATGAGAAAGGTAAAGATGAAGAAAATTTGATTTGTTGACCATGAAAGAAGAAATTCATTAAAATGGTGGATGTTGAAATCAGAGGGCAAGTAGGATTTTGTAGGGAGAAAGTAATTGAGATAGAGAGTAATTAATTGATGGCATCAAGGGTCAAGTACTTTAGAAAGAGTGAGATAGAACTTGACACAGGAATTATTTTCAAAGAAACACTTTCTGAATACCTCTCTCATCATCACCTTTTCAAGTGCTGGGGTTATGTAAGTGAAAAATGTGGCCAAGGATCAATGCTGTTGGGGCCTTTCCATTGTAGTAAGAGTGCAGGAGGACAGTTAACAATAAACATAGTAAACATGTAAATAATGGAGCAGTTAGAACGTGATAAGTGCTGTGGGCAGGAAAGGGGGCTTGAGGGCTTGAGGAATGGAGGTAGTTGTAATAGTAAATAGAGAAGAAGGGTTGGTTTTGTTGAGAAGGTAAGAATTAAACCAGAATTGGAAGGAGATGATGGAGGAAGCTTTTAAATATCTAAGAGAAGAGTATTTTAGGCAGAGGAATCAGGAGATAGAAATCTCTTGAGCTGGAGCATGCCTGTGTGTGTAAGGAACATAAACAGAGGGAGAACAGCAGGTGGGCCCAGTGAGGCAGTGATCGGAAGCCAGAGCTCAGAGGACCTCATCAGCCAAGATCCCTAAGGACTTTGCAAGGACGTCATAAGCATATAGGGTTGATGGGCCACTGATACTTTATGTAGCTGAACGTGAGGTTAAAGCTTCTTATACAATTTAGAGAGACTTCAAGCTT
This sequence comes from Loris lydekkerianus, assembly GCA_963574355.1. Classification (NCBI taxonomy): domain Eukaryota; kingdom Metazoa; phylum Chordata; class Mammalia; order Primates; family Lorisidae; genus Loris; species Loris lydekkerianus. The sequence continues at coordinate 39,403 of CAUYPK010011337.1, read as the reverse complement.
AATCTTCATAGATTTTTTCTATTTCTGTCACTATTTTCTAAATTTCCTATTTTTTTTTTTTTTTTTTTTTTTTTTTGAGACAGAGTCTCAAGCTGTCGCCCTGGGCAGAGTGCTATGGCATCACAGCTCACAGCAACCTCAAACTCTTGGGCTTAAGTGATTCTCTTGCCTCAGCCTCCCAAGTAGCTGGGACTTCAGGGGCCCACCACAGCACCCACCACAACGCCCAGCTATTTTTTGGTTGTAGTTGTCGTTGTCGTTTGGCAGTTCCAGGCTGGATTCTATCCTGTGAGCTCTGGTGTATGCGGCTGGTGCCCTAGCCACTGAGCTACAGGCGCCGAGCCTCTATTTCCTATTTCTAAAAGAAATAATCTATTTTCTGTTACTCTCACTTTCAGAAAGTGATAGCATAAAAACCAACACAGATGATTTTACATAACCAACACATAATCCATATCCTCATTGAAAAGGCAGAAGGCAAATTACGATGAATAATTTGTGGTTCTGTTTCCTAAAATGTGCAATAAGCACTTTTGTTCAATCTTCAGTTTCTAATTACACATACAATCATTTTAGTAAAAAATTGAAAATACTTTATTTTTTATTTTTATTATTTATTTATTTTATTTTATAATTTTAATTTTTTTTTATTAAATCATAGCTATATACATTAATGTGATCCTGAGGCACCATACACTGGTTTTATAGACCATTTGACACATTTTTATCATACTGGTTAACATAGCCTTCCTGGCGTTTTCTTAGTTATTGTGTTAAGAAATTTATATTACTGTTTCACATGTACCCTTGTAAGATGCACCGCAGGTGTAATCCCACCAATCACCCTCTCTCCACCCATCCTCCTCCTCTCTCCCCACCCTCTCCCCCATCCTCCTATTCTTAGCTTATAACTGGGTTATAGCTTTCATGTGAAAGCCATAAATTAGTTTCATAGTAGGGCTGAGTACATTGGACACATTTTCCTCCATTCTTGAGATACTTTACTAAGAAGAATATGTTCCAGCTCCATCCATGTAAACATGAAAGAGGTAAAGTCTCCATCTTTCTTTAAGGCTGCATAATATTCCATGGTGTACATACCACAATTTATTGATCCATTCATGGATCAATGGGCACTTGGGCTTTTTCCATTACTTAGTAATTATGAATTGGGCTGCAATAAATATTCTTGTACAAATATCTCTGTTATAATGTGATTTTTGGTCTTCTGGGTATATACCTAGTAGAGGAATTATAGGATCAAATGGCAGATCTATTTTTAGAACTCTAAGTGTTCTCCAAACATCTTTGCAAAAGGAATGTATTAATTTGCAATCCCACCAGCACTGTAGAAGTGTTCCTTTTTCTCCACATCCATGCCAACATCTCTGGACTTGGGGCTTTGTGATATGGGTTAATCTTACTGGAGTTAGATAATATCTCAAAGTAGTTTTGATTTGCATTTCTCTGATGATTAAGAATGATGAGCATTTTTTCATATGTCTGTAGTCCGTAAACCTGTCTTCTTCAGAGAAGTTTCTGTTCAAGTCCCCTGCCCAGCCTGCAATGGGATCACTTGTTCTTTTCTTGGTTATACGTCTGAGTTATCTGTGGATTCTAGTTATTAAACCTTTGGCGGAGACATAACCTGCAAATATCCTCTCCCATTCTGAGGGCTGTCTGCTTGCTTTACTTACTGTGTTCTTGGCTGTGCAGAAGCTTGATCAGGTCCTAGTTTGATCAGGTCCCCATAATGTATTTTTGAAGCTGCTTCAATTGCCCGGGGGGGGTCCTCCTCATAAAATACTCTCTCAGACCAATTTCTTCAAGGGCTTTCCCTGCACTCTCTTCTAGTATTTTTGTAGTTTCATGTCTTAAGTTTAAATCTTTAATCCAGTGAGGGTCTATCTTAGTTAATGGTGAAAGGTGTGGGTCCAGTTTCAGTCTTCTACAGGTTGCCAGCCAGTCCATCCACCACCATTTGTTAAATAGGGAATCTTTTCCCACTGAATGTTTTTAATTGGCTTGTCAAAGATTAAATAATGGTAAGTAGCTGGGTTCATCTCTTGGTTCTCTATTCTGATCCAGACATCTACTTCTCTGTTTTTTGCCAATCCCATGCTGTTTTGATCACTATCGATTTACAGTATAGTCTGAGGTCTGGTAGCGTGATTCCTCCTGCTTTGTTTTTATTTCTGAGTAATGTCTTGGCTATTTGAGTTTTTTTCTGATTCCCTGTAAAACAAAGTATTATTTTTTCAAGATCTTTAAAGTATGACAGTGGAGCTTTAATAAGGATTGCATTAAAATTGTATATTGCTTTGGGTAATACAAACATTTTAACAATGTTGATTCTTCCCAGACATGACCATGTATGTTTTTCTATTTGTTAACATTTTCAGCTATTTTTTTCTTCAAGTTTCATCGTTCCCTTTATAAAGATCTTTCACATCCTTTGTTAGATAAACTCCCAAATATTTCATCTTCTTTGGCACTACTGTGAATAGAATAGAGTCCTTGACTGTTTTTTCAGCTTGAGTATTGTTGGTATGCATAAAGGCTACCTATTTATGAATGTTGATTTTGTAACCTGAGACGCTGCTGTATTCTTTAATCACTTCTAAGAGTTTTGTAGTAGAATCCCTGGTGTTTTCCAGATATACAATCATATCATTTGTGAAGAGTGAAAGTTTGATCTCTTCTGACCCTATATGGATACCCTTGATCACCTTTTCTACCCCAATGGCGATAGCTAAAACTTCCATTACAATGTTAAAAAGCAGTGGAGACAATGGGCAACCTTGTCTGGTTCCTGATCGTAGTGAAAATGATTTCAATTTAACTCAATTCAATAGGATATTGGCTGTGGGTTTGCTGTAGATGGCTTTTATCAGTTTAAGAAATGCTTCTTCTATACCAATTTTCTTAAGTGCTCTGATTATGAAGGGATGCTGGATATTATCAAAAGCTTTTTCTGCATCATTTGAGAGAATAATATGGTCTTTGTTTTTTAAATTTGTTTGTGTGCTGAATTACATTTATAGATTTACATATATTGAACCAGCCTAGAGACCCTGGAATAAAACTGAGCTGGTCATGAGGTATAATTTGTTTGATGTGTTGCTGGATTCTGTTTGCTAGGATCTTGTTGAATATTTTTGCAACTATATTCATTAGTGATATTGGTCTATAATTTTCTTTTCTTGTTGGGTCTTTTCCTAGTTTGGGGATATGGGTGATGTTTGCTTCATAGAATGTGTTGGGTAATATTTCTTCTTTTTCCATATTTTGGAACAGGTTGAGTAATACAGGTACTAATTCCTCTTTAAAGGTTTGGTAGAATTCTGACGTGAGCCTATCTCATCCTGGGCTTTTCTTTTTAGGAAGATATTGTATGGTTGATGCTATTTCAGAACTTTATATAGGCCTGTTAAACATTTCCACTTGATTCCAGCTAAGTTTTGGAAGGTGATGTGTTGCCAAGTATTGGTCAATTTCCTTCAGATTTTCATATTTCTGAGAATAAAGTTTCTTATAATATTCATTAGATTTTTTTTTAATTTCTGAGGAATCTGTTGTTATTTTTTCTTTCTCATTTCTGATTGATGATATTAGAGATTTTACTCTTTTTTTCTTATTTAGATTAGCCAAAGGTTTGTTTATTGTATTTACCTTTTCAAAATAGCAACTTTTTGATTTAATTATCTGTTATATAATCCTTTTGTTTTCAATTTCATTTAATTCTACTCTAATTTTGCTTATTTCTTTTCTTCTACTGGGTTTGTGGTTGAAATGTTCTTTCTTTCTAGTTGCTTGAGATGTCCCATTAGGTTGTTAACTTCCTCTCTTTCTGTTCTTTAAGGAAGTTTTGCAGTGCTATAAATTTCCCTCTTAGGACTGCCTTTGCAGTTGTTTCAGAGTTTCTGATAATTTGTGTCTTCATTGTCGTTTTGTTCCAAAAATTTGGCAATTTCTTCTTAATCTCATCTCTGACCCGCTATCATTCAGCATAAGATTATTTAACTTCCATGTTTTTGTATGAGTATGCAGATTCCTGTTGTTACTGGGTTCAACTTTTATTCCACGGTGGTCTGAGAAGATGCAAGGAATAATTTCTATTCCTTTAAATTTACTGAGGTTAGTCTTGTGACTTAATATATTATCAATTTTGGAGTATGTTCCGTGGGCTGATGAGAAGTATGTGTATTCAGTTTTGTTGGGATGAAATGTTCTGTAGCTGTCTGCTAAATCCAAATGTTGGATGGTTAGGTTCAAATCTAAAATTTCTTTGCTCATCTTCTTATTGGAGGATCAATCCAACACTGCCAAAAGGAGTGTTAAAATCTCCGACTGTTATGGAGGTGGAGAAAATCAAGTTGCTCACGTCTGTTAGAGTTTCTCTTATAAATTGAGGTGCATTCTTGTTGGGTGCATAAATATTGCTAATTGAAGTCTCATCATATTGAGTATCACCCTTAACAAACATGAAGTGACCGTTCTTATCCTTCCTTACTTTTGTTGGTTTAAAGCCTATTGTATCTGCAAATAAAATTGCAATACCTGCTTTTTTCTGATTTCCATTTGCCTGAAATATGAATGACCATCTTTTCACCCCGAGCCTATATCTCTTAAGGGAAGATGAGATTCCTGTATGCAGGAGATATCTGGCCTGTGTTTTTGTATCCAGCCAGCCAACCTTTTCCTCTTTAGAGGACAGTTTAAGCCATTCACATTACTGGAGAATATTGATAAGCCTAGTAAAAATTTGGATATGAAGTTTTTTGAAAGTCCAGTGGACATTTTTAATCCTTTCACCACTGTGGAAGTTGGAATTTGATCAAAAGTTTCTGAGTAAGTTTACTTTTGTGATAGAGGATTGTGCTGGTCATTATGGAGGATAGGTCTGAGAATATTCTGAAGAGCTGGTTCAGTTATGGCAATTTTCTTCAACATGTGAATGTCATTAAAGTATTCATTTTCTCCATCATAAATGAATCTCAGTTTAGTTGGATACAGGTTCCGGGGTTGAAAGTTATTTTAGGAGATTAAAATTCGATGACCACCCTCTTCGGGCTTGTAAAGTTTCAGAAGAATGATCTTCAGTCGTTCTAATATTCTTCCCTTTGTAGGTTATGGTTTTCCTATGTCTGGCTGCTTTCAGAATTGTCTCCTTCATATTAACTTTAGTGAAGTTAATTATGATGTGTTTGGGGGATGTCTCATTTGGGTTTAGTCTTTCTGAGGTTCTGAAATTGTCTGCTTTCTGAATTTCAGAATCTCTTGGCATGTCTGGAACATTCTCTTTGATAATTTCATGGAGAAGAGCCCCTGTGCCTTGCGAGGCCACTTCATCACTTTCAGAGATTCCAATGAGTCTGATATTAGCCTTCTTCGAATTTTCCCAGAGCTCTCTGAGAGAATAATCCATTTTTGCTCTCCATTTCTCTTCCTCTTTGAGAGTTTGAGAGTGTTCAAAAGCTTTGTCTTCAATGTCAGAAATACTTTCTTCTGCTTGGTCTTCTCTGTTACTGAGGGATTCTACTGTATTTTTCAGGTCTTTGAGGGCTGCAAATTCTTGCTCGATGTGTCAAAATCATTGGTGATCTTGTCTTTAAATTCATTCAATTCTTGAGACATCTTTTGAATTTCTCCTCAAATTTCCAATTCCCACTTTTCCTCCATTCTATTAATCTTGTTTGCAATCCAAACTCTGAACTCGATTTCTGACATCTCAGCCATCTGTTTGTGAATGGTATTTTCAGTTACGCCTGCCATGTCTTTTCTTGGGTGGGTTGATCTACTCTGGTTTTTCTTGTTACCAGAGTTTTTCCACTTATTTCACCCCATGATATTTTACACCATTTGACTAGATGAGTAGATAAAGAAAAGTTGGGTTCGGGGCTCCATGATTAGTGATTAACCAGCCCTTTGCCCAAAAGCTGGGACTGTTTTCTGTACCTTTTCCCCTGGAGCTTTACCAAGGACCTGTACAGTGCTACAGCCTGAGAAACTGGGGACCTGCTTGGTGTGGTGGGGCTAAGTGGCTCTGTCTTGTTTTCAGCTGGTCTCTGTCTGACACTAGGGAATCAGTTACTCTGGGCTGAAGGCTCAGCTGTGGAGAAATACTAGCAGTTAATTCACCCTGCCTCCCACAGGCAACAATTGGAAAAGGAAAATCAAACCTTCCTACAACCACACACCCAGGGTACCACTTGGGTAGTCCTTGGCGATCGGCCCAGTTCAAGAGGTCCAAATCAATTGTCTCAGTCAGCACCAGTCTCAGGTGGGAGAGTTTAACAGGTCTCTGGCAACTAGATTGCAGGGGTCTGTTGACAACTCAACTCAAATGTGACTTGCTCCGGTGCTTCGTGAGGTCAGGAGGACCCACCAAGCAAATAGATTAGTCTGGGAAGGTTGATGCCTCCTTCCCCACCTTGCACCTCTGTCACACCCAGTCTCTGATAACCCTGCAGGACTGTGACCTAGTTGCCTCCAATGAGCAGATACTCCAGGGGTTTGCACCTACCAGAATCACAGGGAGACCTATGTATCCTCAGCCAGGCCACTGCTCTCTGCCACTATCCGGCCAGGGGAGGTGAGACCTGACAACCTCAGGTGCTTGATGGAGGCTAGGGCTGTTCACTCAGTTCCAGCCCTACCCCTGATTGATATTACTGACAGAACAGAACAACTTTGCAGAATTTATTTCTGTCCCGGCAAAATTCCCCTGCAGAAGAGAAGCTGTTTTGAGTTCACAGAACCTGCGCCTCAGGCCCTGTCTTTGCTGCTGCCCAGTAGTTTGTATTCGCTGCATGGTTAGCTGTCAGTTCTAGCCTCGTGCCCTCCTTTTTTTGGGCTAATGATCCCCTGGGCACTGGGTGCATCTTAGAGTCAGTAAAGTGGTCCTCTGGGTCAGCCCTGCCCTGAGAATCTGTCAGCTCTGTGCGGGCATTTTCTAGTCCCTGTCCTCCACCTAGGCTGGTACCAATTCAGGCAAACCCCTTACTCACAGGGCCTGCATTTCCATTCCAGATCTTTTCTGCCAGTGGCTGCCACCAGAGAAGATGCCGGGCCTCTTCTGGTTGCCCAGAGAGACAGAGGATGTGACTCTGGAATATGCAGGGGTGAGCCCTATTGTTGGCAAAAACAGCTGCTGTTCTGCACCTCGGGGCACCGCCACTCCTGTGTGGTTCCCTCTCAGCTGACCATCCTCCCCTCACTCACATGTCGCAGAATCAGCACTGGCCAGCAGCAGTCCATGCCCTGTCCACACTTCTCAAGATAATACCCAAGAATCTGGACTCCTGGGGGACAGGCCTCCAGACCTTAGAGTGAGAGTGGGGGGTAGTGCTGGGAGCTCAAAATTACAGGTAGAGAATATATACAGTTTTATACAGTTTTGTACCTGGCAGGAGAGCACCATGGCACCCTAGTAGGGGAAGTAGGTCCAGTTTTTAGAGGGTCTCTCCCGTGGGATATAATGGGAAGACTTTTGAACTCTGCTCATTTGGTTATGGGGTACTCCAAGCTGTTCTCATGGGGGAGGGGATTCCCATCCTCTTGGTGATGGATTTTGTACCTTTTGTTTGTATTCTTGGGGTTGCAGCTCGCCTCAGCAGGGTTGAGGTGCATTCTTCAACCTTCTCTCTTGGTGCAGCTCTAATCCGCCAGGTTACTTGCGGATTAGTAACTTTCTGTCCCTTACCTCTCCTTCTGGACAGGAGCCTCTGTGGAAAAAAAGCTGGCTTCACTCAGCCATCTTGTCTCTGCCCCCCTCCACAATCATTGCTTCTAATAGCTGATCTCTGTGGGGCTCACCCACCAAGTGGACTTAGAGATTATTTCCAACTTCACACTTCCCCAATCATGTGATATTGATGACCTTATGGATACTAGTATGAATTTCTATAGTGCATATCTGGGAGCACAACTCTGGCAGCTAATTGATTAGATGTGCATTTCATGTTCATGTTAGACTTTTAGCTTTCCTTTTCTGTAGATGCCCTCTGTCCATGTTTCTTTAGGGATTACTTTCCTTTCCATGTTGATTAGCAAGAGTTCTTTATGTATTCTGGATTTTAATCCTTGTGATTATAAATGTATCATATTTGGGTCATGTACTTTACACTCCATTTCCCCCAGAGTTTGTTACCTACTTACTTTGTTTTTTATTTGTATAGCCTTGTGGAAACTCTTTTTCTCTCTTCTGCCTTTTTTTCCTTGAATGGCATAAAGCAGTTACCGTTGCAGTGACTAACATTTCCAAACGGTAGAAATATAGCATGTTGTGTTAGTCACTTTTGTGTTGCTGTAGAGCAATACCTGAGGCTGGTGATTTATAAAGAAAAGAGTTTTATTTGGCTTATAGTTCTGCAGGCTGTACAAGAAGCCTGGGGCCAGTGTCTGCTTCTGGTGAGGGCTTCAGGGAGTTTCCACTCAAGGGAGAAGGTGAAAGGGAAGGAGGTGTGTCACCTAGCAAGAGAAGAAGCAAGAATCAGAGGAAGAAGTTCCAGTTTGTTTTAAACAGCTAGTTTTAGAATGAACTAATAGAGCGAGAACTCACTCATTATAAAGGGGAAGACACCAAGCTGCTTGAGAGGGATCTGCCCCCATCACCCAACACATCCCTTGGGATCTCCCCTCCAGCATTAGGGATCAATCAGGTTTCAACATGAGATCTGGAGAGGACATATATCCAAAGCGTATCACATACACTTATCAAACACATTATAGTATCTTCCCTTATGGATATTAAATTCATTTCTGAGCACTAAGATATTAAACAAGAACATTTAAGTCTGCTGAACATTTAGTAGGTCACCCGCTTTGGGATGGGTGGCAAATTGGTAAATGATTAACAACTGGGTGAAAAGCCATGATTTGCAGCATTTGCCAATTACCTGTTGGTATAAACACTTTCACCAGGGTTATTTTAAGCTTCCAGCATGTCCTACAACATCATTGGGTTAGGAAAGATCTTCCCAGGGAGTTGATTCTTCTGTTGACATCTAAAAGGCCTGGGCAGGGTTAGCTGAAGCGACAGTCATCACATCATCCAAGCAAGAGACGCAGGGAAAGAAGGGGTCAGCAGGTACACAGCTGAGTCTGCACCTCTTCTGAGGTACTTTCCCGTATTCCCTGTGCTGCACCTGTTTCCCTGTCCCATTGGCCTAAACTATGTTGTTTGCCTAATGCTGTCCCAAGGGGTCTGGATGATGTAACTTTTAAAGGGGGATATTTCCATCTCAACAAAATCAGAGTTCTGTGAGCTAGAGAAGTGGGATAATACAGGAAAGGCAGTTAGCAGTCTCTGACACACAAAACGTGATGAAAAGAACAAAGATAAAATCAACTTCTTTCACAACATTTGGGTGGGAAGTAGCAACAGCCTGTAACTGGAGAGAGACCCAATGTCTAGTTCAGATTTTGTTGTCTTACTTCACAAATGCTGAGAGTAACCAGACCCTGTATAAAGAATTCCAGAATCTTGAGGTCAAGAAGAGCCTGCTTCCTGAAGACCTGAAAGGATTTGTCAGTTTTCCATTTGGTTTCCAGGAAACCAGTGGACAGCCATCTCCCTTTTCTGCTCACTTTGGAGATTTGCACCTAAACAAGCAAACAAAAGAAGTATTTGTCTGCCTAGTGGATCAGCTGCATTTGTGCACTTTTGCATTTAATTCATTTAGAGGTAGCTGGTTTAATTTGCCTCTTTCATCTTTTAAAATTTTAGAGTTCTTTAGCAATGAGTTGTGCAGTAAGCAAGGCTACAGAAACTCAAAAGGACTGTGGCAATAAAGCATACAAAGTACATTTGTGATCTTTTTTATCCTAACTGGAGAGCTATTGTTGGTGACAGTTTCATTGGATTTCGTCTATAAATAGAGTATACACTTTAGGTCTATAATTCCATTTTTTTAAAAAAGACAAACCTACATTTGGCATGTTTTAGGTTAACTATGGTTGATTGTCATCTGGACTTCAAAGATCACTTAATTAGAGAAAGGAGGAAGATCATGTATTACATATTGTTATAATTTGCAATCCATAATTATGGAATTCGATAATTTAATTATGTAAGATTGCATGTTTTTAAATCCACAAAACTTGTTGCAAATAATTTGCACCTACTTCTTTGTTTTCTTCATATTTTATTCAAACTGTTATCTGCATTTGTTCTGTCACTTTGATTATGCGCCTCTTGCAGACAGTTGCTGACTGGTTGTTTCTCCATCCTCGGAACAGGGCCGGCAGCTTGTTAGAGCTCATTAAATATTTGTTGAATTGAATTAAATTTGAAATACTGTATTAAAAATCTTGCACCAACCTCCTTTAGCAGTGATTTGTGTGCTTACTATGGGAATGTGCTTGCGTTTCCTACATCCTTATTACATGTACTAAAGCATTCCCAAAGGGAAATCAAAACTTCTATACAAGATCATGCTTCTCTGGGCTTAGCTAAAGCTTTCTGCCAGCTCTGGGGTCAGTGTTACAAGCCACTTCTCTGGAAGAAAGACAAATTTTACAAAGTAACTTCAAATTGCTTAGCATCTTAAATTTTTTAAACTTTAAAACATTTTTAAATTGACAAATAATTGGATACATGCATTTCTGGGGTCCAGTGTGATGTTATGAAACATGTATACCTTTTAGGATGATGGAATCAGGCTAATTAACATATCCATCACCTCGCATAGTTATTTCTGGCATCAAAGAGATGAAAGATGACAGTGTAGAGGTCCCCCTCCTACACTGCTGGTGGGAATGTAAATTAGTATAGCTATTTTGGAAAATGTTATGAAGGTTCCTCAAAAAATCAATAAATAGAAGTACCGTCAGATCCAGCAATCTCACTTCTGGGTATATATGCAAAGGATCTGATTTAATAATGGTTTTAATATTTGAAATTTTGGTTAGGTGTAAAGAGGAAAGGCACTTTTTTTCTCTCTGCAAATTTGAAAGAGACTTGGCTGTGAATGTACAAGTCATGGCCAAATGTGAGAAAAATTCAAACTCAATGCTTGAATTCTTACAAACTCAAGAGTTTCTGTAAAACATGGCTCACTTTCCTGACTGCCTCTCACAACACCCTGCACTTCTGTTCCCGTGTTCCAGTCACATTGGACCTTCTGTGGGTTCCTTGAATCAACAAGCTTATTCCCACCACAAGACATTTGATTGTTTTTCTTCTCATTGCCTGGAAGGTGGTTTCCCCAGATCATTGCACAGCTGGCTTCTCCTCATCGAGTTCTGAGCCCAAATGTCACCTCTTCCTAAAGCACCTTCCTTGTCCCTCCCAGAGGTCCTATGTCAGTTATATTCTCTCCCCCATTTTCCAGATTTAATTTCTCACATTCATTACTCCATGACACAATCTTACTTGGTTATTTATGTAGTATTTATGACTCTCTAGAATGGCAGCTTCATGTAGGCAGGGATTGTGTCTGAATTATTCAACTTTAACCAGACACCTGGTTAATAGACACCTGGTAACTATTTATGAGATAGACACACCTTTGGCTTTTGGGTCTAATAATTAACTCTGTACTGAGGTATGGAGTAATAGAAAGCAATAAAATAGGATTTGATATATTCTACCCAATCTGAGGTTCTCCAAGTCAGAACCCCTAACCTTTGCCGTACCCATATATTTTTCATAATCATTCATCACCAGTTTGGAGATTACAAGAGGATATATTTTAGTGGTGGAATGGGTTAATAATGGGTGTCTTGCTTGGCAGATGCATGATCCACAGGACCCTGCTCTGGACTTGGGATTTCCTAATTAGGGATTTGCTTTGAGCATTGGTGTGGAAGAAACTGTCAGCACAAAAGGAAAGATATGATCAAAATCCTCCAGGTTCCTGAAATCTGTATCTCAGGAATATCTTCCCCCTTGAAGTCTGAAACAACTGTTGAAACTTAAATTCTCCTAAGGCATAAGGACATTTGACAGCACTTTCATTCTCCTGAGGATTTTTATGGAGCGCACCTCAGCTCCACTCTCATCACCAAGAACTGTAATTTTTTTTTTTTTTTTTTCCTGTCTAGAAACAGAAGGTAGCTGATCTTAAAGGCAGTAGTCACTTGACAGCCCTGTAATTTGTCAGTTCTGTGAGATATTTCTTTCAAGGGTTTAACCTGAAACTTGAGGTGGACGATTATCTCACTAAAGAGGTTTTCTTGGATATCTATCCAAGGCTTCTTAATGCAGCCTCTAGTGGGAAGAACGCCCCACTTCCCTTCTTTTTCCTGGCTTTAAATCACTGCTGCTTGGCAATATTCTGAGGTTTTAGTTGGTCTGTTTGTACCCCTGGGTACTCTCTAGCCAGAGGTGATTATGATGTGCTGGAATGGAGAAGAAAAGCAGAATATCTATGGCTTGATATGAAATGAGATCGGGTGGATATTACCAGCGTTTTGTACAGCATAAATCCAATAACTCAATTTTAGCAGCTTCATGCTGTTGGAAAAAAAACTCATGAGGAGTTTGATTCCATTTTTCATCAGGGCTGGACTGCATAGCTAAAATCTGGAAGATCAGATATGATATTTTCATCACTGTGCAGGTTGATAAATCCCCTAATATAATTGGCTGACCATAAGAACTGCAGACCACAGAGCTGAAGCAAGCTTTGGTTTATTTGCCATTTCTATGTAAAATTCATGCAGCATAGATATCATGTCAGATATTTTATTGCAGTTAGCACAAAATACACTGTTAATAATTGAACTGAGAGGCAACAAAGGGCAGCCTGTGAGCGGGCGTGCATATGAAAAAGTCAACTCATTTGTTGAGTTCTATAAGTAACTAAATCTCAGCCCCTGAAACTGACCTGCGATCACAGTGGCTGTGATTGATTGAAAATACAGCAGTCACTCAAAGGTGGGGAATGAACTTTCAGTGGAGAAGTGACAGCCAAGCCTTGCCTTATTAGTAGCTCTTAGGAAGCAGAAAATGTGGATTTTCCCCGTGGCTCCCATGGTGATGACAAAACTTCTATGTATAGATAAAGAACAGATATTTTTAGAGTTAATTGTATCTACTCATAGAACAGAGAAACACCATTCTTTGCTTTTTTTATTCAAGAAAATGACATTAGGAAACCAAAAGATCAGGATTCCAGTGTGTGGATGTCAGTCACATAGTTAATGTCAGGGATGAAGGAACATCTAGTGGCTTCCTACACGTCACACTCCATGTCATGTCACTTGCTATAGCTGAACTGTTCACAGTAATATTGATAGAGACAGGTAAAACGATAGACTTACTTTTGGTGAGACCAGCATGTAAATTAAAATACCTCCTGTGGGTGGAATTGTATGTTTTAACCTTTTCCTCCTTTCTCTACAAGTTATCAGATTCTAGACCGTAAGTCCCGGCTACTTGGGAGGTTGAGACAAAAGAATCACTTGAGCCCAAAAGTTTGAGGTTGCTGTGAGCAGTGATACCACTGCACTCTACCCAGGGGATAGATAAGACTCTGTTTCAAAAAAAAAAAAAAAAAAATCTAAAATGACTGTAAATTGCCTGAGAAGCTGTTTTAGTGTTACTGAATATAAAAATATAAATTTCAGAAAAGAAGAAATTAGGACTCTTCCCTGGGCTCTGACTTGCACATGAGGCACACTGTGGCACTTCTATGATTTTTATACTGTTGTGACGTGGGTGAGGAAGCATGCTGAGGTTCATGAAGGATCACGGGGAATGGCCTGTGGTTGACTGCTAATAATAGCAAAGTAATAATAATAATTACAAGAAACACCAATCACTAGCAACTGCCAGGCGTGTCAGATATCCCAGGGGCTCAGCTCGTGAGGAGAGGGTTAGCATATGAGTCTTGCTGGCCTGTGTGATGTTCGTCTGTCTGTCCAACTGCACCATTCACAGGCACCGCCTCAGCTTGTGAGCCATTCTTGGGGGAAGGGGCTGGGGGCCTTAGAAGGCTGCTGAAGGGCAGCCACAGGAGGTGGTGGGCACGTCAAGGGTTAGTTCCTGCAACTTCCCTCTTTTTCTCCAAGTCAATGTTTGTGGGAATTTGGAGCTACTGATGGAGCAAGGTTATCTTCTTGGGCCTGCCTTTGTGGCAGCTCAGGAAAACTCCCGGAAGAAAAAAGTCTGTGCTATTTCTACCAAGAAGGTAGAAAGACATCATTCTGTAGGAAGGGCAGAAACGTTAGTGATGTCACCAGGGGCAGGGAGGAGATGACTTAGGAAGGAATGGTCAGGAAAGGTGCATGAGCCCTGAGTTCTACACCTCAGAGTCCCAGGAGAAGGGAGAGGGAGGTTGGAAAGAGGGGTTGGTACAACCTCAGGCCAGAACACGAAGGCTCAGCCTTAGCCTCACGCTGAAGGTGTAATTGATAGTATCTGCCTCCTTCTGGGGAAAGAAAATAAATGGAGGGGCTAACAGGCTGGATACCTGCAGGCCTTTCCTTTGGGCTCCAGAAGGCTAAGACACAGTAAGGAGTTAGTACCAATAAAAAAGGGTAGAAGGCAGTCAAAGAGTTAGACCCTGATCTAGCACAGCTAGAGAACTATTTCTGGGGCAACAGGAGTGACTAAGGAGGTGAAGGAGACCAGCAGTCTCAGGCCAGGAGGGATTTCTCAGAGGACACTGGTCCTTGCTCTGCTTCTGTGCGGCAGCTCTGTCTCCCCTCTGGGCTGCAGGCCTGATCTCAGTAGGGGGGTGCACTGGCCTGGCTGCACTGGTTGCCAATTGCTAAAACTCATCTGTATCAGGTGGCTATGTCCCTTCCCCAGGCTCTTGAGATAGGTCTAAATAGTCTCCTCGAGCTCAAGCTTCTCCCAGGGACCTCCTGGACTCCCCCGAGCCAGCAACTACAGGGTTCCTGGCCAGCACGGGGAGTGGTCTCTAGACTCCCCTCCAGCCTGTGCCAGCTCTCAGGGTACAACTTTTAAACACCCAGCATGGCCAGTCAGCACCAAAGAGAAATCTTCTGTTGACAGGGACAGAGTTGCAGAAGGAAAGATACATTTGGTTTTGAAGTTGGAAGTTGTGCTTTGAATCGCTGGGCTGCCATTTATCTGCATGACTTCCAACCGGTTACTTAATCCGGCTGGTCTCAGTTTTGTCATCTACAATTGTGGGCATGGTAATAACTCTGGGAAAGTGGCTGCCTCCAAGACCGAACGAGGCTGATAAGGTTTGTTAAAGTAGAAATGAGGCCGTGCCATGAACACGCTGAGAAAGACACTGCCGATCATTTTTTATTTATTTATTTTTTTGAGGCAGGGTCTCGCTCTGTTGCCCAGGCTAGAGCACTGTGGCCCAGCTCACAGCAACCTCATACTCTTGGGTTCAAGCAATCCTCCTGCCTCATCTTCCTGAGCAGATGAGACTGAGGTGCCTACCACAACATTCAGTAGGATGGAATGGTGGAGGCAGGGGCAGAGCTGGACATCTCTGTTCACGATTCACAGACATTGCTCCTTAGACAAGACGGTAACTGGAAAGAAAGGCTACGGGTGGTAGCATGTTCAGCTAGTAAAAGAGAGTCATTCATGGCAGGCACTGCTGTAGCATCTGAGTCCCCAGTGTCACCTGCTTCAGTAGAAGGGGGCAGTGATTTATCAGCGCACACCAGATGCAGGAACTGGAGGTGACTGTGTTAGTCTATTTCAGACTTGCTGGGAGAAACCTTTCAGTGGCATTTGGAAAGTACCTTAGGAAGGTGAAGCATCCCTTTGCAAGGTGTAATTGGGTGGGTGGGCACTCGTACTTCCCATCTCTTACACAAGGGCATCGATTTACAGCAGGAAACAAATTAAAGTGTTGCCAGAAAAATCCTCCCGTGCACAAACCTCTCTCCCACTGCTAACAGAGGACTTTAAATCCTACCATTTGAGCATTATTTAGTTGAATCTTAAAAGCGTTTTGACCTCAAAAACTCCCCTCCCCCCCAAAGTAAAAAACAAAAATATCAGAAAGGATCGTTACGTGCTGCTAATGGGAGACTTGGACCTAGCTGTTGGTGTGTGGGTCTGATTAGTTCGGTTTCCATTAGGAAGCTTTGCTTTCATGCTACTGGGAGGCAGGGTGGGATGTGTGGTGTGACGCATGCATCTGTGGTCCCCTTAGCTGCCTGACAGGTCGCATATGTCGCTTTTCTCCATCACCACATCCATTTTGATCTGTCCTGTGGTCCAGGATGCCAGAGCCTCATTTGATACTTGTCGGGATCCATGGGCCTCTGAGAAGCAGGAGGGAGCTGGTCACCCCCTCCAGGTGGTGCTTAGATCAGTATGGCACAGACAGCAGTGCGCACCCCATGGCCCTGCCATCTTCCTGCTGGTCCTCCAGATGTGTCCATAGCCTCTGAGCAAGTGCCCAGGCTGTTGTGGGAGAAGTTGGACGCTGCTGGTGAAATTCCCGCCATGGTAGAGGAGATGGATTCTACTTAGTAGCAACAGAAAGGTCATTTTAGGAGGAGGAGAAAAGGTGAGATGACAGCTGAGGCTCTGAGCTCTTTCTGTGCCTGTTTCCAGTGGCCAAAGCACTAAGGAGTGACAGGCTGTGTGTGCTTTCCCTGGGGACTGGGCACTCCCATCCTTTCTTGCTCACACTGTGGTCAGTGCAGGGGTCTCCTTCTCCATCCCCTGCACTGTGAAGGCCTCTGGGGTTATGCAGCCCCCATGGCCTCTCATTGCCTCCTGAAGGCCCTTCCCCACCTCCAAGTGAGGGACAGGCCCTGCAGAGTCCATCTGCAGTCCATCTTCCACTTCATTTATAACATGCCAGTGCCCTGAAGTGGGACGGGATCTGGTTCCTAGCTCACCATTAGAGAGAAAATGAATGCCCCTGACAACTGCTGAGGCGCCTACCTCAGGGTGTGTGCAAAACAGAGGGATGGGTAGCTTGCAGGGGCAGAGCCATCCTCCTCAGGTCTCCCAGTAGAAACAGTAGACAGGAAGCCTGCCGTCCCCTATGACCAGCTCTCATCGGACATTTCACCACCTGCTCAGAACCAAAATGATTTTATGGCTATGTCTTCTGGTCAGCATAATGAGGACAGTCATGGGGCAGAGACAACGGTGGCTGGGAAAGTCAGTGGCAAAGACCAGTGGGCAGTCCTGGAGGAAGCAAAGTAAACGTGTTTAGACAATTGCCACTATGGCTTGTGTGGACTGTCACCTAGACACACAGACCAGGAAAACGTCCAAATCCCCAAGTCCACACGGGGATGCTCACCGATCTGACAGCAAAATAATGTGTCACCGAGCTTTAGTGACCTGGTGCTTCTCGACCTTAGTGGTGAGGTGTTTCTTTTAGCGATCAGTGTAGCTGCAGCCACGCACCCTTCTAACTGGCCCCCGCAGGTCAGTGCCGCTTTTATTCTTTGTGCCTTTTATATACAGATGACCTAATTAGATCTGTGCCTTTTATATACACAGATGACCTAATTAGATTTAGGGTAGCAAACATTACCTGAGTTCACATTTGCCACAGAGAGGCTTTGGATAATTTTTTTTTTAAATCACTGTTATTATTTTATTTTTCAGGGCAGAGTTAAGGATAGAAAAGAAAAATGATTTAAGAGGCAAGCACACGATGTACACTTTTCTGTGTAAAAGTAGGGTACCTCTGGCTACAGGGTAATTGGCCCTTTGTGCTTAAATATAGTCATTTTGCAGCTGTAACACCTGGGTACCAGCTCTTTACTGAGACTGAATGTATTTCGGGACTTTCAAGTATTAAGCCAGGTGAGCCTTGCATTGCTGGCTGGCACCTCTTCTGTCTTGAAAGTCATGCTAAGACTCCGTGGGGTTGTTCTTACTGAGACGCAGGGAAAAAAAAATGTTGATAATGATTTTGCATTGGAGCATTCAACAGGAAGAGCAGGTTGTCACCCTGGTGCATGAGCCAGCTGTAGTCTGGTTTTGTCTTTACTCCCCCCACAGCACGCATCTGAGTACTGCTGAGCTAGCCAGGTGTTAGTGCTGCTCTGGACAGTGCCCTCTCCTGCTTTAAAAATACTGTCAACTCTACAGTGCACTTGGCGGGGGTTGGGGGGGCAGGGAGTGGACTGGGGCTTATTTCAGTAGATTTTATTACAGTTTGTTGTCTTCTCTTCTCTAGACCATGATCTCTTTTAAGTTCAAGTGTTCAAAAACAAAACACATGCTTCACAACGGTTGGTGGTGTCAATGAGCCATAGAATGAGTGAGAGTATGAACAGAAACTACATGATGGTGCAGGGGTGTCCAACCTGCAATCTAAGGGCCACACACTGATTTTAGGAGGAATTTTATTTTGCTTCTCTGTGGGGTTGGATTTTTTTTTCTTTGAGACACAGTCTCAAGCTGTCGCCCTGGGTAGAGTGTCCTGCACAGCAACCTCAAACACTTGGGCTTAAGTGATTCTCTTGCCTCAGTCTCCCAAGTAGCTGGGACTACAGGCACCTGCTACAATGCCTGGCTATTTATTTTGTTGCAGTTGTATTGTTGTTTTGGATGGCTGAGCCGGGTTCAAACCCGCCGTGAACCTCCCAGCCTTGGTGTATTTGACCAGCGCCCTCCCCACTGAGCTATCAGCTTTTGTTATTGTCCGTGTATGAATGTGTGGCTTAAGGCAACTCCTCTTCTTCCAATGTGTGGCAGACAAAAAGAAAGGTTGGACACCCTGGAAGCTCTCCTTTCCAGTGCATTCCAGAACAACTGTTATCTAGAACTTCTTCCTTCTGAAACTTTGTTTGAAAGGGAAAAGTACTCAAAGCAATCTGATGCCTCTATCCCAAGATACTGACATGTCTAGGTCAGTATCCATTATAGATTCAGCTTCAAGTCTGAAGCTTCATTTAACCTGTGGTGCTTCTGGAAATCTCTGTGTGCTAGTGAACATCTTCAGAGTTTGAGTGGCAAGTATACAGGGAAAGTAGTAATGCCTTTAGCATGCTTCAGCCACCAGTGATAGAAAACCTGATTTACAGTGGCTGAAAAAATAGGGGGTTGCTGTCAATTAGTGTATATAATAAAAAGTCCAGACTTAGGTGATTCCAGGGTTGGTAAATTCAGCAGCACAACAACATCACTCAGAGGCTTTCTGTTTTTCCACTCAGCCACAGATAGTAGGCTGATTGCTTCATGGTCTCAAAATGGGTGCAGCCCCTCCAGGTATCACACCCAGCTTTATCAGCAAGAGGGGACATGGTCCTCATGCTTCCTGCTTTAACCAGGGAATAGAATAGTTCCCACAAGACCTATTGAAGTCCCCCCATTAGATCCTATTGAGTAGCAATGAATGCTAAGCCTCTTCCCTGAAGATGGATAGCTGGCCTTGTCTGCCTTTATAGTGGAGGCCACCTTTGCTTCCAGGGCACAACTTTCACATTCTGCAAAGGTGCTATCTGAAGAGGATTCGAGGTTGATTGGTTTCTTCATATTTTTGAAAGGGGAATCTGTGTTTAGCAGTGTGAGGCTTCCTCTTGTTTGCTGGGATGCTCCTGTGACGGGTTTTGCACAGTTGACAGCATTGTGTATTACACTTACATAATCAAAACATTAAGCTCCTTACGCAGATGGAGAAGCTTGAGGAGGATTGGCAGCAGAGACGTGGGTCTGGGTGCTCAGGCATATCCCCTAGCAGCTTTTCTCCCTGCTTTCTCTGGGTTGGCTTTTTCTCAGGTAGGCTGTGCCCTCCTGGAGGCACGATGACCCTGTGCAGCTCCAGCTTCCATCTACCTACTTGGTCACTTAGGATAAAAGCTTCTCTCCCCAGAGTGGCCCAGCACAAGTCCTGGGGCTGGTCAGAACTGGCTCTGTTTGGCGTAACTGTAGCCAGCCCCAGAACCATGATGATCCCTCCATGAAGAACCTGGGCAAAGAGTGGGGAGGGTTCAGGTGGGCAGTGGGTGCTGATGGGGACAGGAACTGAAGTGGGCAGATCCAGTCACGGTAGTCTCATAGGTCCTGATGTTGTCACCGTAGTCTCATAGGTCCTGATGTTGTCACCGTAGTCTCATAGGTCCTGATGTTGTCACCGTAGTCTCATAGGCCCTGATGTTGTCACCGTAGTCTCGTAGGCCCTGATGTTGTCACCGTAGTCTCGTAGGCCCTGATGTTGTCACCGTAGTCTCTTAGGCCCTGATGTTGTCACCGTAGTCTCATAGGTCTTGATGTTGTCACTGTAGTCTCATAGGTCCTGATGTTGTGCTAGAGGAGTTGGAGCAGGATCTTCTGGCCCTCCTCTCTCAGCACTGTGTGTGTACATAGTGGTGACATTTATGGTCCCTGCGTATAAGAAGTATATTTTGTTAGGCTGTATGACAGATCAAGTTGTAATTAAAAAAATTTTTTTTTAATATTAAATCATAGCTGTGAACATTAATGCAATCATGGGGCACCATACACTGGTTTTATATATCATTTGACATATTTTCTTCACACTGGTTAATTTTTAAAATGAATGAGTAATGCATATCTTAGAAATCACCTTGGTTTCTAGGAATGAACTCGGCATTCTATTAGGAAGGGGTAAAGGGCTACATGAAGTAAAAAACCCATTATGTAACCAGAATTAAATAAATACAGGAAAATCATGCAATTCAATATCCTTTATTCTTTTTTTCCTTCCTCTTATTTGTAATTTGCACCCACTTGGGCTGTAAGAAATACATCTTTTCTCTTTTGAATTACATTTTAAGCCTGGCTAATATCCCTGTAAAGCTCATTCTAAAATATGAATAAATAATTGCTTCTTTTCATTCCTTATCATCCAGTTGTGTTATCAAGTAAGATGTGAAAGGCCAACAGGCTGAATGTGTTTGAATGCAAACCATATAAACATGAATGTACTCCTAGGGAAACATTGCACAAAAGTTGCAATTTCTGCATTTTGTCAACCATGTGTGAAATAAAGTTTTAATACAATTTAATGTGTGAAGTGCCCCAAAGTACAGGCATAACATTATTGTGCTTTGCCTACACTGTGATTTTTACAACTTAAGGTTCATGACAACCTTGCATCATGGAAGTCTATTGTGCTCACTCATGTCACAATATTTCAATTTTTTATTATTATTCTATCTGTTATGGTGATCTGGGATCAGTGTGATCTTTGATAATACTATAATTTTGTCTGGGACCCATGAACAACACCCATATAAAATGGTAACCTTAATCAATAAATATGTTCGTCTGGCTACTCCACTGACCAGCTGTCCATCCCCCTGTTTCTCTCCCTCTCCTAGGGCCTCCCTATTCCCTGAGAAATAATCACATGGAAATTAATCAATAATAACTCTACAGTGGCCTCTAAGTGTTTCAGTAAAAGTTACATGTTTCTCATTTTGAGTCAAAATGCAGAAATGATTAAAGCTTAGTAAGAAAGTCATGTCAAAAGCTGAGACAGGCTGAAAACTAGGCCTCTTGTGCCAAACAGTTATTCAAATGTGAATGCAAAGGAAATGTTCTTCAAGGAAATTAAAAGTGCTACTACAGTGAACACACAAATGATAAGAAAGTGAAATAGCTTTATTGCTCATATGAAGTTTTACTAGTCTGGGTAGAAGATCAAACCAGCTATAACATTCCCATAAGCCAAAACCTAATCCAAAGCAAGGCCCTGACTCTCTTCAATTCTGTGAAGGCTGAGAGATGTAAGGAAGCTGCAAAAAAAAATTTGAAGATAGCTGAGGTTGGTTTATGATGCATAAGGAAAAAGTCATCTTCGTAACATAAAAGTGCAATTTGAGGCTGCAAGTGTTGCTGGAAAAGCTACAGCAAGTTAACCCGAAGGTCAGTGATCATAGCTGAGGTCATCGATGACTGTGGTTACATTGAATAACAGATCTTCAGTGTAGATGAAACAACCTCATATTGGAAGAAGATGTCACCTAAAACTTTCATAGCTAGAGAAGAGAAGTCAATCCCTGGGTTCAAATCTTCAAAGGACAGAAGGATTTTCTTGTAAGAGGCTAATGCAGCTGGTGACTTTAAGTTGAAGGCAATGTTCATTTTCTATTCCAAAAAGCCTAGGGCCCTGAAGAATTATGCCAAGTCTACTCTTCCTGTGCTCTATAAATGGAACAATGAAGTCTGGGTTACAGCACTTCTGCTAATAGAATGGCTGAGTATTTTAAGCCCATTGTTGAGACTTACCGCTTATAAGAAAGAAGATTCTTTTCCATACTGTTTAAGACAATGTACCCTAGTCCCTCAAGAGCTCTGGTGGAGCTGTGCAAGGAAGTTAATATTTTATGCCTGCTAACACAACATCTATTCTTCATCTCATCTATCAAGAAGTAATCTTGACTTTCAAGGCTTATTATTTAAGAAATAACATCCTTAAGGCTCCAGCTGCCATAGGTAGTGATTCCTTTGAGAAAAGTAAATCAAAAACCTCTGAAAATAATTCACCATCTTAGATGCCATAAATAACATCTGTGATTTATTGGAGGAGGTCAAAATATCACCCCGATCATACAGGAGTTTGGAAGAAGCTGATTCCAGCCCTCACAGATGACTTCAGTGAAAGAAGTTGCAGATGTGATAGAAATAGCATGAGAGCTAGAATTAGAAGTAAAGCTTGAAGATGTGGCTGAATTGCTGCAACCTTATGATTCAGCTTGAATGGATGAGGAGTTGCTTCTTATGAATGAACAATGAAAGTGGTTTCTTGAGACGAAATCTATTCCTGATGAAGATGCAGTGAATGTGGTTGAAATGACAATAAATAATTGAGGATATTATGTCAACTTAGTGGGAGGTTTGAGAGGATTCACTTGAATTTTGAAAGTTCTACAGTGGGTGCAACGCTATCAAACTGCACCACATATTACAGAGAAAGATTTTGTGAAAAGAAGAGTCAATTGATGTGGTGAACCTCATTTTTGTCTCATTTTTAAAAATTGTCACAACTACCCCAACCTTCAGCTATCATCACCCTGATCATTCAGCAGCCATCAACATTGAGGCAAGACCTTCCACCAGCAAAAAAGATTACTGAAAACTCAGATGATCATTAGCATTTTGCTTAGCAAGAAGGCATTTTTTAATTAATCTATGCACATTGCTTTTTAAACATAGAGCTTCAGTACCCTTAATAGATTACTGTGCGATATAAACATGACTTTTAGATACACTCAAAAACAAAACATTCCAAAAAAACAAAAAATTCTCCCTTTATTGCAATATTCTCTTTATTTGGGGTGAGCTGGTACCAAACCTATAATATCTCTGTGACATGTTTGTATTTTTTAAAAAGCATTGTCATTGTTGGAGTATATGGGAACTCTCCGTAATTCCTGATCATTTTTTCTCTCAATCTGAAACATGCGATCATTGCCTTTTGTGCAATTAAATATTTAAACGCTATACACACACATGCACAGACGCAGTTGATAAAACTAAGGTATTGAAACCGGCATAATTTTGTAGATGAAACACAAGCAACCCAAGTCTTTCATTATTTGCATTTGGTTAGTTTCTGATGAGATTTAGCATCATTGAATTTTAACCTTTCTTAACCCTGTTATCTAAAAATTGTTAATGCTTTTCACACTTGGTTGTCTTTTGTTTTATTATTATTGTTATTATTACTGTTGTTGGCCTCAGAAGGTATTTTTGAATCCTATGTGATCAAAGCTACTCATCATTTTCTGTAAGTCAAAGACCCCTCAAACTAGAGAAGCGATGGAATGGGTCATAGAAGCCTGGTCAGTCCGTTTATTCCAAACTTACTCCTGCTCTCCTTCCGGTGGGGTTTTGGATCCTCTGCTGTACTCTGACCTTCTCTTCCTGCTCTTGCCCCAGCTCCCTTTGGTCATTGCTGGTGTGAGTCTCTGTTAATGTCGCACCTGTAGACATGCCAAGACAGGAGAAGCATAAGCAACATTGAATCAGCACTGTTTTTTATCAGTCTTATCTTTGCAGAAAAGTTTCATGAATGCCAACTCTTTAGGGATTGCTTTTAAGTATCCCAGTGAGGACTGTCCTTGATAGGGTTACCCTGGATGTTCTCTCTAGTACCATCTTGACCTATTCTTATTGGAGGGTGATACTTTTTATTTTTATTTCTTTATGTATTTATTTTTTGAGGTAATGCATGTCCACCTTAGTTCACTTGGGATGCTCTAACAGAATATCATGAATCAAGTAGCTTATAAACCACAGAGATTTATTGCTCACAGTTCTGGAGGCTAAGAAGTCCCTAGGCTGTGTTTTAGCAGAGCTTTTGTTTGATGCCATCCCATTCTCTTGTTGAAGAAATAAAGATTCTATGAAAAGAGTATAAAACTTAAATAGAGGTTTATAAGGAGTTTATAAACTGTTTATAGAGTGCCTCCTTTGCACTAGACACTGTTCTGGGGTTATGAAGGCAAGTTCAAATCCAACTGAGTCACTTGTAACTTACACGCATCTTAGCCTTGCCACCTCTAAGCAGAGATAAAACTGCTATTATCTTTGTTGTGTTTTTGATCTTGGTTTGGTTTGGTTCAGTTTGGTGTTTGTTTGCTTGTTTTGTCTGTTTATAGAATAAAAGGCGGCAATCGGACCTAATTGAGCCTACTACAGCCAAAAGTCTCATTTTCTGGGGCGTGATGACCAGAAGCATTCAAGTGTTTCATTTCTCGGCCAGAGCATTTAATTTTCCACACAAGATCCTCCAAAAGTCTCATATCCTGTGGCATGATGGCCAGAAATGTTCACCACAGTAAAGCTCCATCACCTGGGATGCCAGGAAGCAGAGCCCTCCCCTCCCATGCACCCCTGCTCAGCACTCAGTGTAGCTGAGAGCTAAGCCTGTATAGGCCATGGAGATATTGGGATCACCTGTTACTGTGGCAGAACCTAGCTTTTCTTAATTTTTCCTGAACAGGGAAATATGAAAATATATTCCAGATAGCAAGAAAAGGTGCAAAACAAAAGGCAAGGTAAGTGGGTGGAGACCATAAAGAAGAGGTGAGCTAACGATGTATTTGGAGTTTGTTCAAATATATAAGAAGGACAACTGGACCCTACAGTTTGCCTTGCTCCTGGAGGTCACTCTTCATATTATGACATTACAGGAAAGTGAAAGAAACAGCAGAGTGGTAGAGAAGCCCACGACCTGGCTGACTCCACTGGGGTGGAAGGACTGGCAGGTATCTATGGAGGGCTTTAATGGCCAAAGGATGTGATCTTAGAGAAATGGTCTGGTGTCAGCTATGAAAGGGATGACACTGAGGCTATTGCATATCATGGATGTGTGCAGTGTTAACAATTTTTCTTCACTAGAGTGTCTTCTACGTTGCCCCTCCCCTCAACCTGATGCTCCTTGGATTGGGAGCAGGCAGGGCTCATCCATGCAGTCCGGCAGTATTGGTGAATTGGCTTGGGGTGCCAGCAGTTGGCTGCAGTGATCAAACCACAGCACCTCCCGCTGCTGAAGAGCATAGCACTTTGTGAGAGGATTTACATGGAGGGAAGGAGGCTGTGGTGAGAGGAATGGCAAGATCACGGGGTGAGGTTGGACTTGATATATGAACTCTGACTCAGGAGTTTCTTGGTGAGGGTCAGGGTAGTAGTGGGACTCTCAATATTAGCAGTCAGAAGCTTGGCACTTTGGAAATGCAGAATTTATTTCTAATATCACTAGTGACTTCATTGCACTAACATGGACAGGCCATTTCACTTCTCCCGACCTCAGCATCACCATTTATGACAGGAAGATAGAGGTCTTTAAAGCCCCTGTACTGTGTGCTAAGTGCTAATTTAAGCACTTGTGGGAAAGAGTGAGCCAAACAACACGTTCACTCTAATGCAGATGATTCCATCAATGTGTCACTCAAGCAGAATGTGTCCAGGAAGGCTGGCGTGAAGCTGTTCCAAGGACATCGGTGAACCTCGGGCAGCTGCAAAGGTAACAGAGGGTTGGCTCAGTTTTACTTTGACTGGAACCAGAAGATCAGATGTCTCCTTGGTGAAGTCATTTCTGATTAGAGGAAGAGCAGAAGTTTGGCGTGGCGTGGGTGGCGGTTTTATTATTGTTCCAAACTGATTGTGTGATTTCTTTTTAAGTGTCTTTAAACAGACACCCAGGCACTGTGCCATCCGTATATTTCTAGCATCTAGCCCAGAACTTGACATGTACGAGATGCTCAGTGCCCACTGGTGAGTCAACAACTCTGTTTTTCCAAATCAAACGCAATCTGAGTGTATTTCAGCCATCCTTGGTGTTTTGTGCCTGCAGCACACTGACTCCTTTTGCATTTGCTCTAATACCTCCTGTACAAAGCAGTTGCCCTGAGCATGGCTCAGAATATATTGCACCTTACAGCGAGTTCCAGACAAGACTGAAAGGGTATTAGCCTGACGCTCCGAAGTAGCAGCAAGTCTCAAGGGCACAGTGTAATTATTCATTTGCTAAATAACACAGACACACAATGGCTTAATTACAGTATTTTGCTGGGAAATAGAATTGTAGTGATTTCCACATCAGAGTATCTCCTTAATGAGATTTGTTAACTGTTATTGGCAATATTGTGAAAGCCCTTTTGTTTTAAATCATTTTCTAAATTGCTAATGTCATTTGTGGGAAGAAGAAAGTTCCCAAACTGTCTCTTGGAGGTGAAATGTTAGTGCTTCAGAAAATTCTCAGTGTCAATTTCTTCCCAGGTGGCGAGACTGGGGCGTGTACAGAAGCTGCATTTTGGACATCTTGCTGTGTTCCCGCATCCTCAAGCTTGCAAGCAATTACTAAGCACCAAGAATACAAATACCAGGATTTTTTACCAAGAGTCTGCAAGCTTGAGAACACTAATGGTCAGAGGCCTTACTTTTTGTCCCAGCTCTGCCACCAGTTGCTTATGTAACCTTGATCAACATAGTCAGCATTTTTGAGCCCCAGTGTACTCATTTACAACATAACTAGCTTCATTCATAGATTCAACAAATACTTGCTTACGTGTCCAGGCTCTTTCTTTCCCAGGTGCCAGGAAGCCAGCAGCACATGGGAACTGACTGAGCTCCCCATCTCCAGCAGCTATGTTTTCATAGAAAAGACAGACCACAAGCTTGTAATTGAATATGCACCTGAGATAGCTCACGTTAAGTTTAACTATTTTAGGCAAACGAAAACGGGCAATTTAATGGAGAAATACCTGGGAGTAGGTACTACAAAGAGGGTGGCCAGGGAAAGCTTCTTCAGATTGGTGACCTGTTGGCAGAAATTTGAATTAACAAGAAAGAACCTGATTTAAAATTTGGGGAGAAAATAACTTTCCCAGGTGGAAGGAATAAGACAGAAGCCTGGGGCAAGAGCTCACTGGGCTCTCAAAATGCCCTCCAGCAATAAAATTCAATGATTTCTGCAGGAAGCATTTCAAAATACCTCAAGGTCAATGACATCTTTGGTTATCCATACTCATGGGTTTTATTTTCTTTTCTTCACCTAAATGGAGTTTCTCTCTGAAATACTTCATCCTTACTTAAGTGCATGTGTGTGTGTCGGGGGGGGGGGGGGTGTTGGGGGCTGTAACCAGAGCTGCTTTGATACCAGTATCCTAGACCCTATGCCCATTATTCCTAACCTGACAGCACACCACCCTTCTCAGTGTGATCTGCTAGTTAACCTTGGGGAAACTAGGAAATCCTTCCATCAAACCGTCTTTCTTTCTTCTTGTTTATTGCTTCCTTTCCTCCTCCTAATTGATGATTACCAGGAAATGAATGGAAGTTAAGGGATATAATTTGCTTATTAGTTTTAAGCAGGCCTGCATATAAAATGCGCCAGACTGGAGGTCCCATGATTTTGGACCCTGTTGCCAACTAAGGAGCTCTTTCTGATGTTTCATCCACGTTTCATGACACTGAGGGCTGCACGGGGGCAACCCTTGCAGCCCCCAGCTCAGGTTTGCCTGTTTGGAAGACGTTGGAGTAGGATATGGAACAATGTTTGTGCAAGTAAGAAAGACCTCCTCACCTCCCCATCTTAGCTGTCCATCCACTGGCCTTTCTAATCTTGGGCAATTGGTTGGTTGACAGATCAGTTCATTCATTCATTCATTTATATATTCACATACATCTTGCTTTTCAGTTCTTATTTCCTGAGGGATACTAATGTGTCTCTTCATACAGAAAGTGAGCTTAAGAGCAACCTTAATAATACATGACGCTATTTAACATCACAATAACACAATTACATACATACTCTATATCAGAGCCTAATATTGGGCATGGCTGGCCCAGTATTATCAGTCCTGTCCTCAAATATCTTCTGTGCAGATATCCACTGAGAAGAGCCCCCTTATGTGTTTGCTGTCATGTTTTTGGATAATTATAAACAATAAGACATTTTAAGGTTATCACTTGCCATCTCTGTCTGTTCTCACTTTGGCTCTCTCCTCCCTTTCATCTGCCCTCCTGTAGGATAGTAACAAAGTGTCTATGATAATTTGGGGGAAGTCTCCAAGGAGTAGTTAAGTAATATACTCATTTATTTTAGAGTTAGCAGTTATCATTAGTCATGACTGCAAATGATGTTTCAGTCAATGATTGAAGCAAAGAAACAGGTGACCTGAAATAGGAATTAAGGTTGTTATGAACCTTTCTCATAGTGGGGCGATAGTCAACATTCTTAATATTTTAAAACATTAATTTGATGAATTGAAAGACAACCTGACTATAAATCAAACTTGGAACTCTTTCCTGTTGTTTGTTTTTCTTACTGTGAGTTTTCTGAAGACATAGTCAGATGTGGGGGTATAGCCGGGAGCTGTACAATCTTTTTCCATTATTTTATGAGAACTGCTGACTATTTAAGCTTCATCAAGTCAAATTTCTGATAAATGGGTTTATTATCAACTTCCATATAAATAAATGAGTTTAATTGCTTAAATATAAAAAGGGGTAATTTAAGGGAATATGAATTTAACACATTCACATTAATTTATTTCTGATCTATGAATTAAGGACATAAAGCAACTCCCCGGATAATCCCTTCACAGACTAATAAATGAGAACAGATTTTT
The DNA here is from genome assembly GCA_963574355.1 of Loris lydekkerianus. Taxonomy (NCBI): domain Eukaryota; kingdom Metazoa; phylum Chordata; class Mammalia; order Primates; family Lorisidae; genus Loris; species Loris lydekkerianus. The sequence goes on along the minus strand of CAUYPK010011337.1, from coordinate 10,435 downwards.
AAAATAGAAAATTGATTTAATTAGAAGGCTATTAACTTTTTCTTATATTTCATCATCATATTATAAGTAAGACACAGGGGACCTTTCCTTAAATAATTAAATTTCAAAATTAGCCTTTTAGTTTCAAAACTAATGTAATCATTTTGTTAAGTTGGACTATCCCGTGGAGTATCCCATGGACTATCGGGAGGACTGGATCCTGTTTTTTACTTTGTTTTGTTTGCTTCTTCACTCCACACACATTGGGAGCCCCAATGGGAAGTACCCAGGACTTAACCATGCGCTGAACATGGTGCCTACTGCTGATGAGAGTATTTAAAAAAAATCTGCACAACCCTTCAGTGAGGTAGGTGGTAATCATTACTCCCACTTTACAGATAAAGAAACTGAGGCACTAGAAATTGATATTAGCTCACAGTCTTGCGATTTGAGTCCACGTTCTTACCTTGTCCACTCTTCTGTCCTGATGAACACAAACATGAGCAGGATGTCAGACAGAGAAGGGGTGTTTTACCAAACCTCAGACAGCAAAAGATAGGACCCTTAGGTGGCAGGGGTGAAGGGAATGGCCCTCAACATTTCAGGTTAAATTTTCAGGTCACAACTCTAGGATTCCAAATATAAGTTCCATTGAGACTGTTGGGTCTAGCCCCTTTGGGTATCTTTGGTGCTTCCTCTTGAAGTTCTTTTTAGGGAGAGTTTCTCATGATTCTTATCCCAAAGATCATGTCAGCAAGGGTGCTGGTGACAGTGTGTACCTCAGGTCACAGTGATAGGAAACCAGAAATTTGGTTTAAATGGAGAGAGAGAGAGAGAGAGAGAGAGAGAGAGAGAGAGAGAGAGAGAAGTCGAGTCTAGAGATTATACTGCTAGTTTTGGGAATTGGTGGGCCCCAGCTGCCAGGGACTGTTCAGGGGTTGTTTTTAGGACTCTGGCTCCCTCTCTTCACGTCTCTGAACTCTCTCCAGTGCTGCTTCTTTGTAAGGCAGCTTCCCCATGTATTGAAAGGCACAGCTACCAGCTCTGCAGTCCCAATGGATAGACTTACTGATTTTTCTGTACACTTGTTTTATTAGTTACTGAGAGAAAAGCACTAAAGTATCATGTTATTATTTTGGATTCATTTATCAATTCTTTTTATTTTTATTCCTGTCATTTTTCATTTCAGGTATTTCGAAGGTCTATTTTTTTTAGGACCATGCACATTCAGAATTGTTGCTTCTTATTAAATAATGGACTCCATCATTATGTAATGCTGTCTTTTCTCCTATAATACTACTTTTACAAAGGCTAAATTTGCCTGATATTGACGCAGCTATTTCAGCTTTCACTTGTTTAGTATTTCCAAGGATGTATTTTTCTCATCTATGTATAGATTACTTTTAACCTGTTTGTACTTTTACTTTGTAAATTTTTTTTTTTTTTTTTTTTTTTTACTGTAAAAAGGATACAGTTGAGTAATTTCTTAAATTTGGTTAAGCGATCTTTTCCTTTTAACTGATAGGTTTAGAACATGCACATTTAGTGTCATAATTTACATTATTTGATTAATATCTTCCATCTTGTTAGGTTTGTTTTAACCCTATTTTTTGTCTTTGTCTCTTCTAGGTTTGCTGAGTTTTTTTATGATTTCATTTTATTTCCTTTATTGATTTATAATTTATCCTTCTTTAAAAGTTTCATTGGTTACTCTAAGTTTTATAGTGTGCATCTAGACATCTAGAATTATGAGCGTCTACCTCCAAATAATATTATACCTTTTCTGTGTAAAATAAAATCTCCCGTAAAAACATACTCCCAATTTTTTCCTACCACTCCATAATTAAGTCACTTTCCTAGGCTGTTAAATGGGACTTTATTAGAACTGTTCCTAATCTTTGCTGTGAGTTCCTGTTGAAATGTGTAGAGAAAGCCCTTGAAGGTGGTTCAGACTCTCTAGTTTCTGTGGCGATTGGTGACTGCACAGTCCTTCGCCAAAGCATTCTTGGCCTTCTTCACTCATTTGCTGACCACCCAGTTGAACTCTCACCAGGGTCCAGTAGCATCTACCTTATTTAAGCCCAGGTTCACATCTGCCTTATGTTACCACTTTCTCCTTAGATGGGAGGCTCTGTTGTTTGCTGTGCTAACTTTGCTCTCTGATGAGTTTAAGAAAAGTTAGTAACTTGTTTATTTGATCTAGATTTTTATCATTGCAAAGCAGAAACAAAATTCTTCCCTGGTCTCTATGTCCCTCTGTGGAAATTGGGTGTCCCCTCCCCTCTTCCTTCTGAGGCAGGAGGCAGCTGTCCATCCCCACCACCCACAACCACCTTGTGTATGCTCAGGGGGTGTAGATTATCTCCTTAGCCCCAGGGTGGCCACAGGATTCAGGCCTGGATGCTGGCTTTTAATCCCCTGGACACATTGATTAGATTAAGGTTGAATATCTCAGTGGGATTTGGAAGAAAAAATGTTTTCTTTGTTTTGGGATTCAAAGGAAAAAGATGACATGGATCTTGAGTTACAGGGGACCATGGAGAGAACATTGTCAAGAGCAAAAATAATCACAGAGAGGGAGAGATGTGATGACGTTTTACTTCCACGATCCACTGTACCCATCCTGGAAGATGTCGTTACATGAGGGAATGCGTTTCGTTTAGTATTGAAAAAATTCAATTTGGAATTTGAAAGAATCTTGACAAATTCAAAATCATTTATAATTGTTCAGAGTTGCAAAGGCTGTTCTCTTTTCTACCATGAAGTGTCTTATTCTCATTATATATTAAGTCAAAAGATGTTTATTGTTAGCTTAACCTTCTAGTTGATAATGGATATTAATTTATGACAATGTTATGAAAACTTTCACTTGTTCAATTTTTTCTACTTTTTTTTTTTTTTTTGCAGTTTTTGGCCGGGACTGGGTTTGAAACCCACCACTTCGGGCATATGGGGCTGGAGCCCTACTCCTTTGAGCCACAGGCGCCGCCCTTTTCTACTTTTTTTTCCTACTGAAGCGCACATGGTTTTCTGTGAAATGGAAGCTTCCGTGATTTGTGCAGACAGCTGTGTCACTTTTCTATTTGATATAACAAACTGCTGTATACTTAGTAGTAAACAACACAAATGTATTACCATGCAGACTGTAGGATAGAGGTTCAGTATGGGTCTTATTGGTCTAAAGTCAAGGTGCTTGCTGGGCCGCATTAAATCCATTTCCTGTCCCTTTCCACCTTCTGGAGCAGTGGTTCTCAACCTTCTTAATGCCTCCTAATGCCACGACCCTTTAATACAGTTCCTTATGTTGTGGTGACCACCAACCATAAAATTATTTTCGTTGCTACTTCATAACTGTAATTTTGCTACTGTTATGAATTGTAATGTAAATATCTGATATGCAGGATGTATTTTCATTGTTACAAAGGGGTCGCGACCCATAGGTTGAGAGCCGCTATTCTAGGGGATCTCACGTTCTTTGGCTGATTGCCCCTTCTTCCATCTTCAAAGCCTGTGACAGTGGCTCAGTCCTTCTTACATCAGATCACTTTAATCCCCTCTTCTGCTCCTTTTTCCTATTTTAAGGATCTTATGTTACATTGGGCCCACCAAAATAATCCATAGTAATCTCCTATCTCAGTGTCAGGAATTAGCAATATTAATTCCATCAGCAACTTTAGTCCCCTTTGCCAGGTAACCTGACATAGTCACAGGTCCCAGGATTAGCATGTGGACCTCTATGAGGGCCCTTTATTCTGTTTTCCAGAATGTGGCTGGATCTTTACATACGAAACCACAAAAGCTCATGTCAGTGTGTACAAGGTGGCATGAGTTGGGGATAGAATCTTGTGAGTGCTGCTGTACTTGTACTTCTCTCTCTTTCTTTCTTTCTTTCTTTCTTTCTTTCTTTCTTTCTTTCTTTCTTTCTTTCTTTCTTTCCTTCCTTCCTTCCTTCTTTCTTTCTCAGATTCTCACTTTGTTCCCCTTGGTAGAGTGCCCTGATGTCATAGCTCACAGCAACCTCAACCTCTTAGGCTCAAGCAATCCTCTCATCTCAGCCTCCCGAATAGCTGGGACTATAGGTGCCTGTCACAATGCCCAGCTATTTCTTAGATATGGAGTCTTGCTTTTACTCAGGTTGATCTTGAACTCCTGAGCTCAGGCAATCCACCCACCTCAGCCTCCCAGAGTGCTAAGATTACAGGTGTGAGCCACTGCACCAGCCTTCCTTTGGCAACTTTTAAGTATACATTGTTCTCTGCATTGTTTTACTTTTGTAAGTCAGTATCCCACTATAATTTCAGTTAATTTCTTTGAATGCTCCTTATCATAGAGAATAAATTAAGGGAGAAAGATAATTTCCTGTTCAACATAGATGCAATCCTCTTACTCTAGTCAGCTGTCTATCTGAACAGGTGTTGCTGGACATCGACACAACACTGGGTCATCTCTCTATATCTGATTGTCTGATCACAGTGGTAGACGGATTTGTTGGTTCATTTATCACTTGACTTATCTATTCCCCCAAAATGGGAGGTGTGCATGAAGGCTCCTTGAATTTGAGATAGGTAGTGGTTCTTGCTTTGCTAATGAAAATAAACAACGACAACAAAAAGAGTGGTATTTTGCCCACTCAGAGACTTGACTTTAAGAAGACTTGCGTGTTTTCACTTGATTCCTTGAGCTTCGATCTGCTTAAGACAGAAGAACAAGGAAAGACGGGTCTGATGTCCCAGAAGAAGGATGAGAGGCAACAGGACAAAGTGGCCCAGTGAAAGCTGACACCGATAAGTCAGCTTTTGCCTTTCTAGGCACTTCAGAGATAATATTTATGCTAATATTCTTAGTAGTTTTCATCATAAAACAAACACAAAAGTGGGCAAACAAGGCTCCGTGTACGTAGCACAGTGGTTACAGCACCAGCCACATACACTGAAGCTGGCAGGTTCGAACGCAGCCCAGACCAGCTAAGCAACAATGACAACTGCAACAGAAAAATAGCCAGGCGTTGTGGCAGGTGCCTGTAGTCCCAGCTACTCAGGAGGCTGAGGCAAGAGAATCACTTAAGCTCAAGAGTTGGAGGTTTCTGTGAGCTGTGATGCCACAGCACTCTACCGAGGGCGACACAATTAGACTCTGTCTTAAAAAAAAAAAAAGAAAAAAAAAAAAGGGCAAACAAAACAAATAATAAAATAGTAAACTGAAACACAACCTTATCAATGCTCATTTAAAATCTAAATGATCTTAGTTCACCAGTCAAAAGATAAGAGATTCTAGGATAAATATGAAAAGGGATAATTATACGTTGTCTTTAAGCAACCCCTGTAAAATAGTGACATGGATCAGCTCATAGTAAAGGATGGGTGGAAAATAACTTGCAATCACACAATCAAAAGAAAGCTGAGTTATATTAGTATTGATATCAGACAAAGTAGACTTTGAACAGGGAAAATTATCAGGTCAATACATTAAGAGAAAAGTGTCATTTCATCAAGATATAACCATAATAAGTGGTTACATCTCTCAACAGAACTTCAAAATACATGAAGAAAAAGTGGGTAAAATTGAAAGGAAAAAAATACAAGTCCACAAATGTACTTGTAGATATCAATAGTCCTCTCTCAGTAATGCACAGAATAAGCAGGCAGAAAATTAACGATGACATATAAAACCTGTAAAATACAATCAATCACCTAGATAGAATGGACATTTATGGAACCTTAAAACAGTGAAATTGTGGATAATTTAATTAATTTCACTGAACTCAATTTTCCTCTATAAAATTGAGAAATTTAGACAACCTGCTGCAGGCTTTTATTGTGAAGATTAGGGATAAGGCTTGTAAAGTACCTGGGATACAAAACTTACCATTCATTCCTCCTTCCATTCAATTAGTGATTGATCACCATCTGAGTGTCAAGCACAGAGACAGACCCCCAAAACACAGCTGAGAGTAAGACGAAATAAGATGAAAGCTGTACTATGACTCTCTGAAATGTAATGAACATTTCAGGTGGCCTAGTGCTGTATTCTTAATGCTTCCTTTGGACCAATTGCAGGATCATACTTCACCATACCTTTGCTAGTATGGGGGAGCGTCAGATGGATAACAAGCTTGCTCCTGTGATTGGCTATCCGTCTTCTCATTCAGCAAACACACTCAGGTTCTCACTGAACTGGTGCCTTCACAAAGGCCAGGGACTTACCCATTTTCTACATTAGTTTTGCAAAGTACAGAATTCACTGAACCTCCAAACTCCCTTCACCTTCAGCAGAAAATAATCTAGATTTTTACCAGCATACTGAGAAGAACAGAGTTTCTGAACTTTCAGAGCTGCAGATATATGCAAGATGTCAGAATATTTGGCTCTCCCTCAGGCTTGGACGCCTAGAAGTGGTGTGTACATAGGAGAGCAGCGGGCTTCCTGCTCAGGGGCCCTGTGGATTCCCCTGTGAGGGTTCATCTGCACTAAATGAAGAAGGCACTGGCAGGACTCCAATTGTCACTATGCTGACATCCTCTCTTACAGTGTTCACTGGGGGTGGGGAGGGGAACAGGAAAAGTAGCCAATGTTTCATGAGAAATCAGATTTGGATATTCTCCCAGAAGCTTTAGTTGGTGCTGGTGCAATCTTGAATTATATAATGTTTAAAAAAATAAATTGAGTTGTTTAAATTGTGTTGATCTGATCACCCAGTGTATACCAGGCCATGTGCTGTGGTTCTACTAATGAAAAGCAAGAGGGGTTCCTTTGCATGGTACATCAGAACTGAATCTTAAACTCTGGTAGACTCCGTCTGAAGGTAATAGCTTGGAAAGTGCCTTCAGATATATCTCCTATTGGTCACTCAGATGACCAGACGGCTCAGATGAGTACTTTGGAGTAGTCCTAGAATACTTCTTGATCCCACATTCAGTCCATCAATAAATCCTGCCTGTGCTAAGCCAAGAGCCAATTACCTCTCGCCCCCCCACTGCTCGTGCTGGTCCAAGTCCCAATTGTCTCGACTTGGACCTCTGAAATGTTCTCATCTCTGTTCTTCCATTTCTGCCTTTGCCTATGACAGTCTGTACTCAATATTTCAACTGGATGAATTCCAGTAAATGTTCTGATGGCTCTCTTCTCACTCAGAGAAATGTCCAGTGTTGTATAGTGGTTCCCAAAGTCCTGACCAGATCATCTGTCCTCAGTGTCCATACCCCAATACATCTGACCTCATTGGTTACCTTCAATTCCCAACCTACCACAGCAGACTTCACTGTAAGATTTCGGGTCTACTTGCTCTTCCTCACACAACCTAGGCACGCTTCTACCTCAGGCCCTTTGCACCTGCCATTCTCTCTACCTGGACTGCTCTTCCATAGATACCTGCGAGGCTCCCTCACACATATCTGTTCCAGTGTCACCTCCAAGGTGAAGCTCACCCCCTATTTACTATTGCACACCTCCAACTCTCACTATTTCCTTTTCTCAGTTTTGTTTGTTTTTGTACCAGTAGTGAATATTTTGTTCATTTCTCTTGGTTAGTATTTGTCCCCTCTCCCCCCTTGCAACTAGAACATAAGCTTCACAATAGTTGTCTTTTTATTTTTATCCTGTTTTAGTGGCTTCCATATTTACAATGCCTGGAATAGTGCTGACACATATAGACATTCCAAAAATATTTGCTCAATTGAAGGAAATGGAAGCTTTCACTTTCCTTTCAGTGAGAAAGGATTGAACTCAGAACCCTCCGTGTCCCCAGTCTACCCAGAGCTTGAGGCTGGCTTGGTGGATTGACCTCTGTCTCTTGGTGAAGTCTCCTCATCATTAAGCATCATTTTGTAGCATGAAAGACCTCACCTTGAATGTCCAGATGCTTCGCAGGTTCCTGCACCTGTGCAGTGGGGTTGAGTCTCACCCCCATGGAATCTGAGATGAGCAGAGTGGTGAGATACATGGGCCATGTTTAACATCCCCCCTGGGCACAGCCTCTGTGATCCAGCCTGCCAAGAACATGGCATTTTCTGGTCTCTGATTTTTAACAGTTCAGCAATATGGTGAGCAAAAATATCCTTAACCTTCCTAAAGAGGATGTGACTGAGGCTGAATGAAGGTTATTGACTTGCTTGAGGTCCCACAGGTGGTTTCTGAGTCACTCACACATAACCTGGGAAGTAAGTGACATGCACATCAGGACTGCTGTGATTACCAGGGACAGAAGACCTGACTCTTAGTGGCTTACAAATAAAGCCAATTATAGATCATGGACTAAAAAGCCCAGGCACTCAAAGAAGTTGAGTTGAAAAGTTATGCCTAAACCAAAACCTGCACATGGATGTTTATAGCAGTTTATTCATAATTGCCTGAATCTGGGTGCCAACTCATGCACCTCGTAGTAACTGATGTGCCTGGTCCATGGTTTAAAAATAGTAAACTAGTGCAGAGGAGATTCATTCCTCATACCTAGATCCAGGCTGAGCAACCTCTAGGTGCTGAGGGACTGAATGGAGGAGGCCTTGAGGTTCTGTAGGATGGTTGCAGGCTCAAGCTTTCACATGAATCTGGACAGAAGCCTCAGGAGGAGGGTCTGCCCATGATGCTGTCCATTTGAGATTGTGCTTGTAATTAAAAATAGGATCCAAATGACTAGTTTGCAATTTCTAAACTATTTTCAGAATGGGATCTCAGAAAGAAAATAATGACTTTAGCTGGAAGTATAATGCCAAGTTCCCTGACTCGATAATTCTGACTTCTCAAGAACCAGTGTGTTTTAATTAACCACGTGGTAGGGTGACAACCATTTCACTGCAATGTTAAGAAGTGTCCTGGTCAGATGGCTGAGAAAATAATTAGAAAGACAATAAATACAAGTTTAATTTAAATGAGGGTATTAAGAGCTAAGACTTGATATTTCACTATTTAGCATTATTAGGTATATGTGTAACAAACCATTGCACTAAAAACAAAATGAAGATGGAGCAGTTAGTGTCATTTAACCCATCCCATTTGCTCTGTGTGTAGTGGGCAACTCTCCTGGATTGCAAATCAGCCTATTAAGCATCATAGTGATTCTTGGCTGGTGGTGTTTAATCACCCTTGAATGTGGTTCTCAGAGTGTATCAGGAATAAATGGTATGGCTTTTCAGCAGAGAAATGACGGAGATTAGGCCATCTGCATGTAATATCTTTTCCCCTGTGACTTTAAAACCAGCCTGGCTGATCCAGGCTGGAGTAAAGAAGCTCTGATGGCACCATTCAGGGTTCATATGAGATCAGATAGTTTCTGGCTTATGAGACTTGATTTACTTAAGAGAGAGGCATCCTGGAGTTTACTCACCATGGCTGACATGGAAAGTGGGAAGCTACTAATCTTTGAAGTCCAGTCCGGATGCTCTGAGTTTATTCTTGCTGAGACATTAGAGCACCACAGGCTTATTAGCAAAGGTCCTGGGAAAGTAAATGCCTTCATTACCTTTAAACTCCTCCAAATATACTGTTAACCATTTGGAGACTACATCTGTTCCTCTCCAGCCCCTGACCATTTTTGGGTTGAGATTCCTCAATATTTTCCCCAAGCAAAGGCAAATACACATACAGCATTAAGGTTGAAAGTAAGTCATTTAGCTCCTCTCTGTTTCATTTTTATTTGTCCACCCACAATGACAAGAGCATGGGATTGGCACAGGATGGCCAGTCACCCAGAGAGATATGATGTCTACGTTATCTCCTCCTGTAGTTGAAGATGTCTTCCATGATGACTCTGTGACTCAGATAAAACAGCAGGTGAACAGAATAACCTAGGATGGAATTGAGGGTAAGGATAGTCTGGGCTGATTTGGGGATATTTATTTATTTATTTTTTCTCTTTTAGTTTGAACCTGGAAATCGTAGATTAATTTGGCCTGGATAATTATAAATATCCCATGGTACCTGAGGTATCACCCTGCCCTAAGGAGAACAATGATCCCTTTGAAATTTTAGAGCAAGAATACAATACTTTTCATCTGCTCTTGACTTTTTCTCTGAGGCAAGTCACATAACACTGTCTGAATCCCTGTGTGCAGAAAGAGGTTATGCCCACCGTGTATTAACCATTTTGCATTTGAGGGGTGGGATAAATTGACTAGCTGATACCTGCTATTAAGAAGTGTCTCTAATTTTTCTATAGTGAGCACCAGATAGGATGTGGTCTCAGCTCAGAGGCAAGATGGTACAGTAGAAAGAACATGAATTCTGCAGTTTTTGGCCAGCGCTGCATTTGAACCCAACACCTCTGGCATACAGGGCCGGTGCCCTACTCCTTTGAGCCACAGGTGCTGCCCAGAAAATGAATTTTGAAGTCAGATTTATTTTGAATCCTGATTCAACAGTTTGCTAATTGTAATTAATAGCTTGTGTGCATCCCTTGACTTTCTAACCCTATTTCAACATGTTTCACTGGACAGTCATGGTAGCTTCTTCAGATGGGCATTTTG
>CAUYPK010011336.1:0-17053 GCA_963574355.1 Loris lydekkerianus | reverse complement strand
TTGCTTAGCTTCTTTTTGGAGGATCTATCCAGCACTGCTAACAGGGTGTTAAAATCTCTAACTACTATAGAACTGGAAGAAATCAAGTTGCTCATGTCTGTTAGAGTTTCTCTTATCAATTTAGGTGCATTGTGGTTGGATGCATAAATATTAATAATTGTAATCTCATCATATTGAGTATTACCTTTAACAAATATGAAGTGTTCATCCTTATCGTTCCTTATTTCGATTGGGTTAAAGCCTATTGTGTCTGCGAATAGGATTGCAATGCCTGCTTTTTTCTGCTTTCCATTTGCCTGGAGTATAGATGACCATCTCTTTACCTTTAGTTTATATTTGTCTTTTAATGTAAGATGCGATTGTTGTATGCAGGAGATATCTGGCTTGAGTTTTTGTATCCAGTCAGCCAACGTGTGCCTCTTTAGAGGACAATTTAAACCATTTGCATTAATTGAGAATATTGATAAGCCTTTCGAGAGCCCGGTGGACATTTTTAATCCTTTTGTGACTGTGGAAATTGGAATTTCATCAGAATTTTCTGGGTGGGTTTACTTTTGTGGTGGAGGGTTATGCTGGTCTTTATGGAGGATAGGTCTGAGAATATCCTGGAGAGCTGGTTTAGTTATGGCAAATTTCTTCAACATGTGAATGTCATTAAAGTATTTAATTTCTCCCTCATAAATGGAACTCAGTTTAGCTGGGTACAGGATCCTGGGTTGAAAGTTATTTTGTTTTAGGAGATTAAAAGTCGATGACCATCCTCTTCTAGCTTGAAAAGTTTCAGCATAGAGATCTGCAGTTATTCTAATATTCTTGCCCTTGTAGGTGATGGTTTTCTTTTGTCTGGCGGCTTTCAGAATTTTCTCCTTCATATTAACTGTAGTGAAATTGATTATGATGTGTCTGGGGGATGTCTTATTTGGGTTGAGTCATGCTGGAGTTCTGAAACTGTCTGCTATCTGAATTTCAGAATCTTTTGGCATGTCTGGAAAGTTCTCCTTCATAATCTCATGTAGAAGAGACTCTGTGCCTCCTGAAGCCACTTCGTCACTTTTGGGGATTCTTATAAGACGAATATTGGTTTTCTTTGAATTATCCCAGAGCTCCCTGAGAGAGTGATCTGTTTTTGCTCTCCATTTCTCTTCCTCTTTGATTGTTTGGGAGCATTCAAAAGCTTTGTCTTCATTGTCAGAAATCCTTTCTTCTGTTTGCTCCATTCTGTTACTGAGGGATTCTTCTGTGTTTCTCAGGTCTTTGAGGGCTGCAACTTTTTGTCTCAATGTGTCAAAATCTTTGGTCATTTGGTCTTTGAATTCGTTGAATTTTTGAGATAACTTTTGGAATTCTAATTCGATCTTATTTGCTATCCAGATTCTGAATTCGATTTCTGACATCTCAGCTATTTGTTTGTGCATGGGATCTTGTGCTGTGTCTGCCCCATTGATCCTTGGGTGAGTTGATCTACTCTGATCATTCATATTGCCAGAGTTTTTCTGTTGATTTCGCCTCATGATTGTTTTTCACCGTTGCCTCTGGGCGTCCTCAGAGTTGGGGATGTGTCTCTCCAAGATTAGACCCCAGCGGGATCACTCTATTTTTGCTGCATCTTAGTAGGGAGTGATCCTGTGTAGTTCCTGTGGGGCTGCTCCAGCTAGGGAGTTCTGGTTGTTTAAGCAGTGCCAGAGTATGACACACCTGGATCCAGCAACAGGGCTGGGGGTGGTGCGCACGATTCTGGGAGTGCCTGACGCCCAATGACTTTGGCACAGAGAGCTCAAGGCTCCAGCCGTCTCTGGCCAGGAGAAGGGCTCTGCGCAGAGTCAGAGAGGGCTCCAGAGGGCATGCAGCTACCAGTATCCCTGGCCAGACGAGCGGGCCAGTGTGGAGGCTGGGAGGACACAGGAGGGAGGATGCAGGGTTGCGTGGCTCCTGGTCAGGGCATGCGGAGGCCCGGTTGGTGCGGGGTCGTGGCGCAGCTCTTATGGAGGTCCAGGCAGTGCCAAGCCCAGGAGTTTGAGGTTGCTATGAGCTGTGACTCCATGGCACTCTACCCAGGGCAATAGCCCAAGGCTCCAGTGTGCCAAAACCGTCTCACTCTGCCCCTAAGGGTTAAGGCTGTAAGGCAGCTCAGTCCCCACCTTTAGGCTGCTCAGTCACTAGGTTACTAGGTCCCACCCAATCCTTGCTCTGGGACCCTGATGGTGGAGCTTGCCGGGGCAGTTCTTTCACAATAGTTTCCGGCGCCCAGCTCAGTGGCTCTGTCTGGGGCCCCAGACAATGCCCAAAGTTCTTCGTACTCCTTCTCAAGCTCTCCCCAAGGCAGTTCAACTGAGTGCCAAGTCCAGAAAACACCGAAACAGTTCACAGGCAAAGGCCTTTCTAGTTTGCAGTTTCACTGCTGCTTGTACTTACGGTTGCCAATGGGATTAGGTCAATCAAACACATACAACCACTTGCCAGTTTTCCACTGTTTTTGTCCTCCTCTTGGGGTCCAGAAGTCCCTTGCTGACTCCCTCTATCCTCAAAGGGATGATTATAGGCAGATCCCACCAGCCAGAGATGCCTGGAACCTTATCTCCCCAGACTCACCGTGCCCAGTTGCAGGGAAGCTGTTACTCAGCTGCCATCTTTAATCTCTCCTAGTTTTTCTATTTTTAGTAGAGACAAAGTCTCATTCTTGCTCAGGCTGATCTTGAACTCCTGAGCTCAGGCAATCCACCTGTCTTAACCTCCCAAAGTACTCAGATTACAGGCGCAAGCCACCGTGCCTGGTTTTCAAATTTTTAATGAAATAAAACCATGGGGAAACTCAATAAGTATATTTAGTTTATCGAGTTTCAATGGACTTTTGACAATCTAGATATTTTCTAGTTAGAGAATTCAGTTCATTCATCTGCTGACTATGCCTCCATAGGTGTGTTTTGGTTTGAACATTGCTACTTTGGGGGCCCAGAGTAATATTCAGAAGAAAGTATTGTTTCTTGTTGTTGCTGTAATAAATTGGAGACATGTAAAGTGGAGGTGCGGGTGACATGAGGTGTCACCCTGGTTCCCATGACATGAGGACAGGTCCACACAGCCTACCTGCACACATGGGCTTGATGATGTACCTGCCAGGTGTCTGTGACTACACATGCATATGAGACCCATTTCGCACACTAGTCATGGGGACTGGTGCTTTTCAGAGCACAGCCCAGCTCTTCTGTAACCTCTTCAAACTAACTGAGTAGTGGTGGGAAGGAAATGGTGCGTTTCCAGGTTATTCGCTACACCACAGATGTGTGGACTAATGCAAAATGAACAGACAGGCAGAAATTTTGGTGTTTTGATATCAGGAGGCAGCCAAGGGGCAACATACTGAAAGGAATTCCTCACCAATTTTTCACAAAGTCTAAAATTCCCACTGGGAATCTTTGATTCCCCAAATCTAAGATTTGTGACTTATACCTTATTATGTTGACTGGAGGAATTACTCATTTCTTAATGGCTGTTTTCATTAATTCCTTCAATACCACAAGCAGCCTGGCTCCTGAGATAAGGGAACACAAGAGGTAAGTTAGTACGCATGTGACAAGGGAGTAAGGACGTAAGAAAACCCCAGACCGGAGCATGGTACTCGGGCCTTCAGGCGCCTGGATCACCAAAGGCCAGGGCAGTGGGGAAGGATTGAGTCACCAAGCCCTTCCTGCATGGAAGTTAGGAGAATAAACGCTACAAGACACCAAAAGGAAGGGACAAGTGACATGGCCTTTCAGTATCTGTAACAGTCATGGTGTGTCCACAGCTGTCAGGGCTATTCCAAATGCCCTGTGTGTGTCATCTCACTACACACACGGCCACCTGAGGAGGTGGGTGCATGGCCGTGCTCATGTCACAGACCGGGGGCTGAGGCACGGGCGTCCCCGGCACTCCGACCCCACAGTCCTTGCTCTTAAGCCTTGCGTTATGCTGCCTCTCAGACAACCTTTCATGTAATGCTTCTGGGCCTCTGGAGAAAGGTGAAAGAAAAATGGAAGTGCGTGCTTGGCAGAGCGTGTTCTGCCCGGGTGCCAGATAGCTTCTACCTTGTTACCTGAAGTCCTATAAAATATGGAACAAAGAACTGCTGTGCCTGTTCTGAGCGATTTGGCCTGGGATGGCCTGGAAGCGCCTTACACTCCCAAAGCTAAATCTTTAGTCTGACCCTAGAATGTTTTCTTGAGTTGAGGCTCCTTGAACCTAAGGGGTTTGATTTTGTATTATTCTAAAGTCTTAGCCAAGAAATATATACACACACATTATACACAAACATATACACACACATTACACACAAACATACACACACATACATTACCCACAAATATATATATACACACACGTTATACACAAACATATACGCACACATTACACACCAACATATATATACACACACATTATACACAAACATATACACACAAAAACATATATATACACACACATTACATACAAACATATACATACACACATTACACACATACATACACACATTACACACAAACATACATACACATTACATACAAACATATCTATACACACACATTACACACAAACATATACACACATTACACACAAACATATACACACACATACACACAAATATATATACACACACACGTTACACACAAACATATATATACACACACACATATATTTGGACTTGCTACCTGAAATGTGGGTAACTAGACAGCGTTCCTTGGTGATTTTGATCCCCTTAGAGAGTTCTAAACTGGTGACTCGATCCTTGAATGAAAGCAGATATTAAAGTAACACCAGGCTGCAGTCATGGGAGATCTGGGGTGTAATGTAGACATCACAGGAACTGAGTCACGGGGACCGTGAAGTGACTTTCAGTCGGCTTCCTCTGACCTCTCCTGACTTCCCTTCCACTCTTCAGTGACTGTTGACCCCCATCTTTACCTAGCAGGGACACAGCGACCCCTGAGGCCCCTCACTCCTTGGGGCTTTAGAGGCTGTCAGAGCCTGATGAACAGCAGCCCCCTCCTCAGCTCTCCATGAAAACCCAGCAACAGATGCTGCTGACGGATTCGAGTTCCTCCAGGTTCAGGCTCTGCGCTAACAGCGCCTGCTAACACTGTTTTCCACGAGTCTTCACTTCTTCACAGTTGGCCTTTTTTGAGGCCTGTCCCAGTGACCTCGTGTTTGCACAGGCACTGGGCCAGGACGAGGGTGAGACTGATGGCCTCCTTACATTCTGCGTCCTGGGCACCCACTTGCCCGAGTACACTGCAGACACAGTCATCGAGCTGGCTGGGAGATGGCCCTCCCTCCCCACCTGACAGTCAGCAGGAGACACGTGCACGAGCCCAGGGATGTTGTTAAATTGTCTCAGATTGTCTCAGATTGTCGGTTAAGCCGCGCCACATGTTTTTTTGCATTCTCTGTAGCTGATTACATAATGAACTCAAAAGAATAAAGTAGTAAGTCATTTGAACATATGATTTTCTTTAAAAGAACTTACTGATTCTGCTGAAAACAATGTTTCAATACTCCTCGGTCAAATTCTCAGAATTAGTCTAACATAGAGTATTTTAAATTCTATCTTTTACCAACTGGATAGAAGAATGAAACTCTCTGCTCTTCTGCCTTAATAAAAAAATAAATAAATGCAAAGGTAAAAGTACGTGGACCTTCGGTGGACTTACATCCTACTACTTTTAAAGTGCTTTCCTGGCAGCGTCCGTAGTTCAGTGGGTGGGGTGCCAGCCACATGCACCAAAGTTGGCAGGTTCGATTGCGGCCTAAGCCAGCTACAGCAACAATGCCAACTGCAACAGAAGAATAGAAAGGTGTTGTGGCAGGCACCTGTAGTCCCAGCTACTTGGGAGGCTGAGGCAAGAGAATCACTTAAGCCCAAGAGTTTGAGGTTGCTGTGAGCTGTGACGACACGGCACTCTACCCAGGGCAACAGCTTGAGACTCTGTCTCAAAAAAAGAAGAAAAGAAAAAAAGAAAGCGCTTTCTTAAAATTGTAGTCAATCACAGCATTATTTCAAACAGGGAGAGTTAATTTCCCCAATGGCTTCTGAGGTAGGTTTTGGAGCTCACACTGCAAAGTTTTATGAGGAAAGCAAGGTAGGAGATTTGATGCTTAAGGCCATCAGCTTCTAAGCCAGCGGGATGCTCTCTTTGCTGCCTCTCTCTGCCTTTGACAAAGTCTGATTTGGGTGTGGTCAGCTGCTCCCCCAAGCCTGTCCACTTGTTTGTTTTTTGCAGCCTGTGGGGACCCTGTGTACTGTCCATTTGGCTGGAGACATTTATTACATCAGGGCCACACCGGCTGTCTAGCGTATTGCACGCATTTTCCTCTCTTTGGGCAGTGGATTTTTAAAGATGTAAATAATGTACCATCAAGTTTCTATTAACACTTTTAAATACTCTTTTTTAATTTTTTTCTTAATTACAGAGCAAAGAGATTGCATTCCAACTTCATGAAGATTTAATGAAGGTCCTTAATGAGCTGTATACGGTAAGCACATAATCTTTCTTCTTTTGCAAAAATTCTGGAGTTAGGGCCTGCTTTGTAGAAACGCTGCTCATTTTAGAACTTATTCTAAGCCAGAGGGTCAGTGGATCCCCAGCTGCTTGATGTATGTGACCAAGAGGACAGATGCTACTGTCTTCCTTTGTAACTCCTGCCTAATTTAGACAGAATCAAGTAAATTGAATGCACATAATGTGTGTGTGCATTATATGTATGTAATTTACTCTACTGAAGTACAGACATCTCAATTCCAAAATATTTTTTAAATTGTTTCCATTCTGGGACTTGAGAAATTTAGAGTTGCTTTATTCTGGTGCTTTAATTTATTTTGTTTTACCCCATTTTAGTTCAAGTAATTGTTTGGCTAATGACTTATATATAAAAATTAATTTCAGGGTATTTATTTTTCCTCCTTGCAATAAATTGCTTTTTAATTTTACTTACATTTTATTTGGGGTACTGCATACAATCAAAAAATTAAATAATCTAAAATTACTTTATTTTTTAGAAAATCTAAAACAAATGATGTTATAAATTGGAATTATTAATATGCCCATGTAAGGTAAAAATTTTTCTTACATGTAAAGATTATGTTACTAAATACAAATTTCTTTTGGGGGTGTTTGAAGACTTTTTGTTATAAAAGAGAATAAAATAACATAATGAGAACTGAATAATATTAATTTATGCTAATGATAGATATTTTCATTTTCAATGAAATTTGTATTTGAATTTTTCTTGGAAGCAAACTAAACCTGAAATTTATTGTTGAAATGTGTTTCTTGATTTAACAATTCCATTTATTCCTAAAAAGTCATGTGTGTAATATACAATTTTGTGAATTAAATTTGTAATGCTCCATTGACATGTACCAATCAAAGGAACCTATAAATTAAATGTTTACAAAGCGAAAGGTATTTTTATAAAATGAACTTTCTGCTTTTATGCATGTGATAAATCTGTATTTTTATACAGCACATAGGCGACATCTGTACACGTGAATTGAATCAATGGCCTCTGCACATTAACTCCTCCTTGAGCGACTTCTATTTCTGTCAGCCTGCAGAACTCTCGTGTCATGAGGTTACATCTGCACACAGAATACCTAACCAAGTTGAGTTTTAGATGATAAAAGCCAATTACTAGCCCACACTTTATGTGATTTGTTCATTTCTGATAACCTAAGCTATCAGTCATTTCTAGAAGCCCTGTAATTTAAAAGTCAAATGAGCCTTGTGCCTGGGAGACTTTCAAAGAAGAACAAGTAGAAATTCTGTGTCGTCTTTCACAAACTGTGTTAAGCTGAGGACTTTCTGGTACTTTCCTTGTGGTCCCTCTGCTTGGGTCTTGTTTTACCTGAGAATATAAATGCATCCTGATATTTAGACACTGAGTTTCAGTCGTCACAGCACTGTGGACAAGGGCCTGCTGGTCGTGCTCTGGAGCTAGTCATGGTCACAGCAACAGTGCAGAGGTCAGCCGGATCACGGAATACAGCATACAGCAGACCGCCTGGAAGTGCTGTCTCAGGGAGGAGCGTGTGTGACACACACAATGAAACCTCTCCTAAATCCAGCCTGGGATTGGATGCAGTCGGTCAGCAGACTCAGGGAGTTTGATCAGCAAGCTGACAGCTCCTCAGAAGTCTTACCAATCTCAGCCCGGAAGCCTGAAGGAGCAGGTTGTGCAGAGGGCCCCCGAGTGTGAGTGCCCCTCAGAGGCCTCTCACCTCTCAGAGGCAGGGGAGGAGTCAGCAGGGCAGGAGGAGGCAACCAGGCTTTAGTTATAGCATCTGTATGTCACTGGGAGCTCCTTTGACCAGAGAGCACGTTCCCAGGGGAGAGAACTTCGTGGCAACCTGCTCCCCTGAGACATGTGTTTAAATGATCTGACAGGTGTAACTCACAGGGCTAACTAGTGAAGAGTGAACCAAGAGCCTCAGACTCACCTTCTCACTCTAATTTGCTAATTAACTTCTGAGTTGAGTATTTGAAAGCAAGCTAATGGCTAGAATTAGCAGGTCCAGGCATACAGTTAAGAAACCAGGAGAGGGCTGTGCTATAATGGAGCAAGAACCACGGGGCTATCAGATGGCAAACGTGAGTTTGAATGATTGCAGTGGAGTGGTGCTGGGGAATCATTTAACCCCTGGGGGCAGCTGTGTTAGTCCCTGTCTGTCTGTCTGTGTGCACACTGAGTAACTGTGAGGAGTTGTGTGTGTGTGTTTGTCTATGTGTGTGTGCACTGAGTGACTGTGAGGAGCTGTGTGTCTGTGTCTGTGTGCACACTGAGTGACTGTGAGGAGTTGTGTGTTTGTGTGTCTATGTGTGTGCACTGAGTGACTGTGAGGAGTTGTGTGTCTGTGTCTGTGTGTGTGCGCACTGAGTGACTGTCAGGTGTCGGCTGACATGGTTATGGAGGATGAGGAGTCCAGGACCTGGCGACCTGGGGGCCCTGGAGAGCTAGTGGCACAGTTGGAGTCTCACTTCAATGGCCTGAGAACTGGGAGAGCCAGTCCTGCAAGTCTCAATCCAACTTCAAGTCTGCAGGCAGGAGGTGACCTAAAGGACCATCCCGCAGGCAGCGCCCTGACAGACACCCCGCACTGTGTTTACAAACATTCCCGTGGCTCCTTGAGTTGCCACATGAAGTTGAGCATCGTGGCCCCTAACGAGGCGCAGAGCAGAGTGGGGAAGGGTCAGCGCTTGAATCACAGCTCAGCCACCCTGGTGGGTGTGACTCTGTGCCCAGTCCCCCATCTGTGAAATGGACATCTTGATGACAGCTAACTCTCAGAGCTGTTTCAAAGAGCAAATGTTGTGGAGACTAGTTTATCCATTCAACAAACAGTTTTGGACACTTAGGACACCAGGCACTGCCAGATGTGCTGGGAATACAGCTGTGAATAGACAGGCTACATGCTTCCTCTCAAGGTTTTATCTCCTGGTGAGGAGGGAGAGGGGAAAAATGATGGACAGGGTGGGTGTTAGTGCTAACAGGAAAAGGGCACTGAGCTAATGAGGTAAATAACGCTTTCAGAGCAGTGCCTGGCACATAGTAAAGGCTTACTAAATGTGAGTAGTCTGCATTCTCCTCCTCCTCATCTTCCTCGTCATCACCATGGGTGGGGATGGTCACAGCCCTTTGTCCGCCTCACAGAGTAAATGGGCAGATCAGGGATAATTTTGACTGTGATTACAGATAACTATAACTATATTTATAGTTTCTCGCTACAATGAATGTATGTTACTTTTTTACCAAAAAGACAAAAGAAGGTAACTTCCCTAAGGAAACCAAATCAAGAATAAATATTAATAGGGCTGTGATGGGGCAGTGGGAAATCGAGAGGCAAAAACAGAAAAAATGATGACACAAAGGTTAGGAGGGGACCCTCAAAACACAGTCTACCTTCCTCAGCCCCATGAGGCACTCACAGTGGAGCAGAGGCATCAACTCTCAAGCCTGCCCCCACACCAAAATCTCAAAGGGTAAGCTGCATTTTAGTAGAGAAACAATCATTTGCCATCTATTAATCTTCTGTATGTTGTCGAGGCTTTTCAGTGTTATGCTTAGCATTTCATAAAACTCGGAGCTTGCTGTCTTAGTATGCTAATTCTGATAGAGATGAACAGACATCATGAAACAGCCACTGAACTTGACAGTTAATTATGTGTAACTGATTATCACATTCTCTGCACTTCAGTGGCACACATGGGCTGGCCAGGCTCAAGACTAATCCCTCCTCAAGCTCCATTAAGTCAGGAGGAACAAAAACTGAGAAAGTGAAGATTTAGGCAACCCTTACCTCAAGGCACTGGCGGCAGCCCTGGGAGGCAGGTGTTTCCAGTTGCAGATTTGCATATGGAATAGGGGCTTGGAATCACTCTGGATCACACAGTAAGTGACTGATCCAAAATCCAAACCCTGTTTGTCCCCAAAGCCAATCATTTCCCACTGGACAGCTACCTTGGGGAAGGATGTGCAGGGGAGGTGGCAGGAGAGAGGTGGACTTGGGTTAAAGGATAAGTAAAACTCTTACACCCCATTCTCTGACTGATACTTGGAAAACCTTCATTGAGTTTTTCAGAAGGTTGTATGGGTTACGACATGGGCAAACGCAGATGGCTTTGTACATTCAGCTTTACCATCAGGATACGTTCCTGTTGAGTGTCTCTTTAAACCAAGCACTTTAAATTCAAATGAGTGAGTAGGTTCCTACCATGTGCAGCTTTAATGTTCCCTGTGCCTGCGCAGACCATCCTCTATGCACTGTGTGTGCACACACCACGGTCACCCTAAGCATCTGCGTCTGCTCAACTCCCTTTCGTTGAGTGCTGACTCAACAAAATCCAATTGCCTGACAAATGTCACTGGGGGGCGGAAGCTGTCCTGGTTTAAACCCAGAGGCTGCTGAGCAACTTTGCACAGGAGCTATTTGGACAAAGTTGCCAAATGAGCACAGAATCTGCCCTGGCCCTTCCATATCTCTGAAGCGCTTACCTCTTTAAAATGTTAAAATAAAAAGAGCTAATTATTTTTTAGAGGGAATGAGAAAGAAGACACTGTTGATTATTTCAAGCCCTTTCTTGAAAACTCCGTCTCCCAGGACTGCAAGGAAAGCTTTGTTGGCTGGCTCTGCAGCCTCCCCACACCAGAAGCTAATGCATGCTTCTGTAAAGAGGAAACTTGCCCATGGCAAGGTTGGAAAGTCATTCTGCAAAGGAGCTCAAGATTCTTGCCACCATGTAGGGAAGGATTTTTCTTTGACTCTCAAAGAGGTTTTTGATTTGGGGGAGAAGGGAGATTTAAGTATTTCACTGAAGGGCATTGTGTATATTTGAAATGTACGTTTCTGTAATGGAAATGAAAGTTCATTCCTTTGAGATGGACTTCAAAAGAGGTCTGGGTCTCAAACAACCCCCCACCCCCGAATGAGGAAGAATCACATAAAACGCTGCCAAATTTAAAATCTTTTTGAATACTTCATCCTCTGTGATGCCACCTGGAAAAGTTTTTTTAAAGGCAGGCTATTTGGAGATCTTGGGCTGACCGAGTGTTTCCATGTGACCGTCCCCTGGCTTTGAAAGAAAGATGGGCTGGGAGTGCACAGCTCTGCCCACAGCGCCTGAATTCTAATCTTGGCTTTGACACAGAATGACTTTGTAGACCAGGCCAGCTGATTTAACCTGACTTCGTTTTCCTGCCAAAATGATTGGGATTAATCAAATTACCATTTCAAGGGTCTCTGAGCACAGCTGTTTGATAAGAACCTTACATGTAGATATTTTTTAGGGCATCCTGCTAAGTACGATGCCAGCCCCTCCTAAGTTCCTGGCTGCAGTTGCATTTTCTGAGATGTGAGCGTTAGTTGTGATCAGTGTTTATGCTCCATGAATAAGGCTGTCTTTTAAGGAAGCCATATGTACTAAATATATGTACATAGATTTGTGCATTCACCTTTAATATGGGGATATGTTCATTCTGAGTGCCTCTTTAAAACAATCTTATATGTATAAGGTATGTTTGGTTTAGAAATGAAAGATGTGTTAGAAAGTATAAGTCAAACAAAAAAAGTATAGGTCAACAAAAAATTTCGAAAGAATGTTTCAGTTTAAGAATGTTCTCAACAAAGTCTTTTATCCAAACTGTTACATTCTGAAATACAGTATTACAACTTTGATTGGAATGCTTCCACCACAGAGATCTTAAGCAGAATGGTTTATTAGGTAATTAAGGTGCTTGGCTTTGTTTGCCATTATTCAACAAACCCATGTGTGTCCTGCACATAGTATTGAATGTGTGTGGTACTTGCCAAAACATAAACTCCATCATGGGCATTTTCCTTGGATCTGCTGTCTCAAATTGGATCAGAAATGTTGACCAGTAGAAATGGAAACTATTATGTGAGAAAGTCAAATCTGAATTGGTTGTACCAGGTTATCTCCTTCAGCATGTCTTAACTCACATGGTTATCTGAATTTAATCCTTTCATAATCTGATAGCAGTTTAGCCCTGAATGGAGTTCTAGAAATGGTCCAATCAGCTTCCTCATTTCTGAGGAGTATCAGAAAGACGCAGGGACATTTGTGATACACAGCCCCACTAACACAAAGACTTAACTTACAGCTGGGTTGGAACTGAAACCCAGGTTTGATTTTTATTTGAATTAGCAAGTGGGGTCCTACAAAGTGTATGCCGCCATCCATGCCAGGAGCATTGGGTAAGGATGCTTCCAGTCCAGCAGGTGTGTGAGTCAAGCCAGCCTCTGTGGCAGGTGTCATTCTAAGCACTTTGTGTGATTAGCTCTGTGGATTTTCCCAGCAGCTGCGTGAGGGAGGGAGGCACAGCGGTGTTCAGTGCCTTGCCCAAGGTCACACAGCCAAGAAGTCTCAGACCAGGAGGAGTCTGTGCCCTCTGTCCTCATGCTGTAATCTCTTTTTACTGGTGATTACAGCAGAAGGCTGACCCTTATGTACCCACTGATGGCCTCAGGCAAGGCACTGTGGAGATTCAAAGACAGACAGGCCCACGTTGTGGACTGAGAAAGTTATGGAGAGCAAAGGATCAGAAAATGGGTTTAAGGGATAGTTGGGATTTCAGTAAGGAGATGAAAGGGCGTTGAAGGAGGAGAAAGTAGCAGCGTGAGCACAGGGTTCAGAAAACACAAGGTGCATTCACAGAATTTCTCCCTGGAGCCACATCTGGGGACAAAGGAAAATCCAGGCGTTGGATGTCTTCAGGACAGACCCTGAAGGGAGATTTCAAAGAACATAGGCAGCAGCAGGACGGCTGGACACCTGGTCAAAAGCAGTTGGAAAACTCAAAAAGCTCTCGTGCTCAGGTTAACAAAGGCTCTCACATTTCTTCTCCTTTTATTAAGTAAATGAAATGAGAAGTATTGAATCTTCTCATTCAATACACAGGCAGGAGCTGTGTGTCAAGTTTCAGTCCACTTTTGACTGTCAGCAGAGAAGCCCACAGTCTCCTTTCTGTGGAGGTTGATGCTGCAATTCTAGGGGGGTGGGACTTTTATGATTTCAAGGTCCAAGTATCTCATGTCCTCAGTTTAAATATTTCATGTCCTAAACCTTGTAACGTAGAGATCTACTGCTCACATCTGACATGGAAGGTACGTGAAACACTCCCCTGGAAAGAATGAAATATTTAAAATTGCAGACGCCTTTGAGAGCCTAGCAAATTCAGTGCCTTTCATTATCACCCACTCGCCCCGCAGCACTGCTAAACCTAAAACTTTGCTGCCTGAGACCTGGCTTCCACTGCCACCGTGTCTGGAGTGGCCCTGTGCAAACCGTTGGGTTTTTTTTTTTTCAGTAGATTGAACCTGTATTTCAGTGCCTCTGAAGACCTTGTATAAAGACTCCTTTTGAAGTAAGAACTTTGGAGATGCTCTTTTCCATCCCAGATTTCCTCTGTTGACTGCCCGGCATGATTCAGTCTCTTTGCAGCTCAGTTTCTTTGATGCATAAAACAAAGACCTCCCAAACACACACTCCTGACCCCAATTCCCCACCCACACTCCCACCCACACTCTCCACCCCCACCCCTACTCCCTAGCCTTTCAGGTGTCTGAGAATAAACAAGTGAGCATTGGATGAGCTACTGTGGGCTCCAAAGATATTACCTTAGTCTTTTCAGGCTGCTATGACAAATTGCCTTAGACTGGGAGGCTTATAAATAACAGAACTTCGTTTCTGAGTTCTAGGGGCCAGGAAGTCAGAGATCAAGGCACCGGCTGGCTCAGTGCTTGGTGAGGCCCCTTTCCCAGGTAGGCAGCACCTTCTTGCTGTCTTCACGTGGGGGAAGGGCCCTGGGGTCTCTCTCGGGCCTTTTTATAAGGGCATTGATCCCATTCATCAGGGCTCTGCTTACTGTGACCTACTCAGCCCCATTGTACATCATCTTGGGAGTTAGGATTTCAACATTTGAATTTTAGGAGAACATGAACATTCAGCCGATATGGTAGAAGGATGGGATATTTTATTAACTGTTACAACATTCACGGAGCATTCCCTGGGTGCCAGTCACCACAGCAAGTGATTGACATGTATCAATTCATTTTTTCTGCACAGCAACCTTATAAGTACTATTCTTATTTCTAATTCAGAGGTGAGAAAATCAAGGTACATGGCATAAGGCAAAACTAGCCTTTGAACCCAGACAGTGTGATTCTTCAGTTTAGCCAGGAGAGCTGTTCCCATCTTTGAAGACCACAGTCTTCTCAGGAGGGTGACCGCCCAGCAAGTGTGTGAACAGGGATTGCGGATTGTGGATCCTCTGATTTGTAAAATGCAATTATTCAGCCTTCATTCCAAATCTCAGGATTTGTGACTTATCTTTAAGTCATCTAAATGGAAAGTACACTAAGCATTGTTGCCTCCACTCAAAGATTGTTCCTGGTCACACGAAATGGATGGGGAGGGGCTATCTCAACAAATATGTAAGTCCTGGAGCTACGTGGATGACTACCACACAGTCCAGCTGTCGGGCTGGACGAATGAGGTGCGCCCAGGTCCAGCTGCCAGCACAGCTGGAATCCTGCACAGCTCTGGGCAGACACAGAGCCACTCTGGAGCTTCTGGAAGAAGCTGACACCTGAATTACATGATAAAGGACAGGTGGAAAGGGTATTCCAAAAAGAAGAGAGCGTGTGAGGAACAACAGGAAAGTGCACGCACATTGACATTAGCAGACCATCACTCTGAGATGACCGTAGCACTGAGCTGGCCATCCCTAAAATCCCTCACCCTTCCCACTGTCTCTTTATCCCATGACAAAGACTGCTAGAGGAACAAGAAGTGAAAATAATCTTTTGCAAAATTAGAATTCATTGGATAAGATAAAATGTATTTCATGTTAGGAATCTCTCAGAAGTGTGGAGTGGGCAGATATTATAGGGTTACACTGAATTCTTAATCACATTTATGAAAAATGATATAATGAACTAGCATAAATCAATGCACAATAAAACATAGTTAGATTTCTAGTAACAGAACACTCATGAAGTCATGTAAGAGAGGCCTGTCTATGGTGCACAGCAATGTCTGTCTAGAGTTCTTTAGAGGTTTAAAAAAAAAAAAAAAAAAAGGACAAAAGAACCAGTAACTCCTGTCTAGGACTCAAAGACTTAAATTAGAAACTGCCTCTAATAACTGCTGGCAATAGAGCAAGCACAAATTAAGAATAATAAACAGAGTTCATTTTTGTTACAAATAGAAACACTTCCTTTTAGTAAGTCATAAAATGATTTATTCTCTTTGGGAGAGTCATTTTTTTCATGAACTGGTTTTGTTAAGGTATCAAAATCTTACGAAACTTGTAATTTATATTAACATTTAAAAATTACTGTTAAATTTAGCATTTTAAAAAAGATGACTAATGCCCTGGTTTAACTCAAATGTAACAGTCAAAAATAGAACCATGTGGCCTTTCTGTGAGTATGTCGGTCCCACGCCCACCAGGCGGGGCCTGGGTGCTCCTTAATGAGCACTTGAGGCCTGACCAATAACCAGCCGGAGAGCTAATTAAAGTCACAGACATCCCTGTGCAAGGATCAGCAGTGTAACCTGTGCTAGGCAGACAATAGGGGCATTGTTCATTTCTAGGTAATTTCTGTTCAGTAAAGCAGATGACTGAAGGCCTCAGAGCCTGTTGTGGATTCTAGGGGGAGTCTTTCATTGGGATTAAATGATCTGGCGTGGCAAGGAGCTCTGCTCGCTAACCAAGACAATAGAAACGAGATCATTAGTATCATTTGTTGTTACAATTTTTGTTAAAATTTATCTGCCATCAATTCTGACACTAAAAGAAATAACACTTTTAGCTATTGAGAAGTGTATTTATTCTAGGCTTCCCCAAATAATAAATTCTTACAGTATTTAGTTGGTATGAGATCAGTTCCCTGTAACCGTACACACAATAGAATTTGAGGGCTAGAAAATGCCTGGGAAAGCATGTGGTCCCACCACCCCCAAGTGGGTGAGAGAGCCCTGCCCCAGGAACACGCAGCATGCGTGGGAGACTGCGGGGTCACATCCTCAGAGAGCTAGGGTGGGGCAGCTCCTGTCACTAACACTGGCTCCTGGAGATGGGGAAGAAAACAGTCGACCTCCAACAAAAAAAGCTAAACCAGAGTGGCGGTGTGGACGCTTTTTGCACGCGCTGCCCCAAGCACCATCCTGCATGTTTCCTCTGAGTACTCACAGTCTCCTGGAAGGAGGCCTTCCGCAGTTTCCTGGAAGGATTCCACAGTGTCCTAGAAGGAGGCCTTCCGCAGTTTCCTGGAAGGATTCCACAGTGTCCTGGAAGGAGGCCTTCCGCAGTGTCCTGGAAGGAGGCCTTCCGCAGTTTCCTGGAAGGATTCCACAGTCTCCTGGAAGGAGGCCTTCCGCAGTTTCCTGGAAGGATTCCACAGTGTCCTGGAAGGAGGCCGTCCGCAGTGTCCTGGGAGGAGGCCTTGCGCTGTATCCTGGAAGGCTTCCTGCGTCTCGTGGTTGGTGGGCGGGCGCCGTATGCT